>CANTUR010000796.1:0-245127 GCA_947683625.1 Mallotus nudiflorus | reverse complement strand
AGCTTGTGAGGAAGCCATTATCCCTTATAAAATCCTATTTTTATTAGGATTGCAAGTTTTTCTTGGTTTTCTTTTTCCTAAACGGCTCTTTTCCTTTTAAACATATTTCTCTTCTATATAAACCTCATATTCTCATAGCATCCTCCACACATCATTATTTTCATTCTAAAACTCTTTTCACAAAGCAAAATTCTCTATTTTTCCTTTAAGCCTTCTATGTGTTATTTTCTCATCATCATGGCACCCAAAAAAAAGACAACTCAAGATGTTCCTCTCTCCTCTAAGAGAGCCACCAAGGAATAACTCAAAAAGACTCCTCCTCTTTCCTACACTTCAACACAATTTAGGCTAAGGCTTGGCCAATTCAAGGAAGGGAAGAAAATCTCTTCCAAATTCATGGCTCAAGCTATATTAGAAAAGATGGGATGCTACAATGAAGTTAGAATGTATAATTTTGCCTTCAATGCCTTTCCTACCTATCCCTCTCTAGTCCATGAATTTCTTGTAACTTATTGCTTGAGAACCCACCAATTCAATGAGCAAAATATTATAAATAGCATGAGATTTATATTGGGTGGGAGAGATAGATTCTTTACCTCTCAAGAATTTGATGGTATTTTAATTTTAGATAAGGGGTTTAGCTTCTCCCTATTTCTTCTTAGCTTCCTAATCCTTTTTAGACTTAACATTCCAAACCTAATGCAAAATCCTTTGAAGCAGAACACATTAAAGTATCTAATTTTGCTTCAAAATCTCTTTGGTATGTGCATAGGTTTATTACCTATTCTTTTCATGCTAGAGGCTTGAGTAATGAAGCTATTTCCTTTGATTATCTTTTCCTTGTTATATATCTTGTTGAGGGTGTGGTTGAGTTAGGAAGATGGCTTCAATGGAGGTTTTGGTTATCTAGTGATAGTGTTAGTGGTGCCTTATATATGGGAGGCTTTATCACTAAAATTGCTCATCACCTTAGGATCAATTTGAATAACACTCCTTCCATTCCACCTTCTTTCCTTGATTATAACCTCTTAAGAAACACTAGGCAATTCAAGCTTGTAAGAAATTCTTGGGTTTGGAAAAACGAAGTAGGAGATAACGATGTTGATGAGAAGCTAGAATAAGACTTATAAGATATTGAGCACATAGCTACTCTTGGACTTAAAGGTGTCCAAATTGAAGAAGAAATCCCTAAAGAGCACACTTTTCCTCAATCTTAGAGAAAAAAAAAAGAAGAAGAGGATCTTCCACTTCTCAAAGTGTTGAAGAAGAGCCTGCTTAGGTTGGTGGATTTTTTAATCATCTCTCCATTGTTAAATCTAACTTCAACAATAGGTTTGATTAAATGGACATAAGACTTGATCATTTTAAGAATAGGATGGATCACATGGGGTATAATATTCATCACAACATACAATGCACTTGGACTCCTCATCCTCCTCCACAAGATTAATTTTTTTATGTGTGGTTTAGTGTTTAAGCCTTAAGGTGCTAGTTTATCTCTTGTCTTATGTTTTTCTTTTAAAATTGATAGTTTCATATCATTATAACTCTATCCTTTTCATTAATACAATTTATATTTTACTAAATTTACTTTTGCATTTTGAAATAGGAAGATAAATAATTAAGTTTGCATGTGTATTTAGTTATTTTCTTTTCAAAGAAAGAATTATTTATGTTAGTGATATAACAATTTAAAATAGAAGAAACTTATTTTGTTTATGCATGATATAAATTTTATAAAGATTTGGTGTATTTTTTTTTTCATTATTTTGGTTCGTGATCTTTTATTCCCTCTATAATTTTTGTTTCCTTTAGATTTATTTCCCTTTATATCTCTCTTGTTTCTTTTTGTCTTTGAAAAAGGAGGAGAAGAAGTTATGTTTGTGATATGCTAAGTGCTACATGATCATGTATGTTAGCTAGCTAAACCCTATATGATCATGTGATAGTGAGTGTTATATGTACTATTTTTGTGATGCATTTTAGTAGCACTACATGTATATACATGCATATATGTTTGAAATTATTTCCTTAAAATTGCCTAACAATTTATTTTAATAATTGTGTTATCAAGTTTTTAATATGTTTGTCATGTTAGGCTATGTTCTTGTTAAAATTTTATGTTGTTTTTATTTTTAACAAAAAGGATTAAGATATTAAATTTATATTTCTTATCATGTATGATCTCTATAAAAGGGAGTAATAAAAAAAATTAATTTGTTAAAGGAGATAAATAATTTTTATTTCAATTGGTATCTTTTCAAAAATCAGTTCCTTTATGATTATTTAATATTTTTTAAGAAACATGCTATGTTATCCTTATATATATGTTATGATAATTCATTTTTTTTAAGCTCTGATACATGATACATTTTATTGAATTTATGCATATATTAACGAGGAAAATATTTTCATATATTGAATCTATTTAATTTGAAAGGAGAAGCTATTTTATATAGTATAAATCAATTCATGTTAATTATTTGGCACTCATATGCAATTTATTTATTTTTATCATATTGGTTGTCAAAGCCAAAAAGGGGGAGATTGGTGACCATTTGCATGATTAAGCTCCTAATTTTAGACTTTTACAATTTAATTAAAGTTTCTAATGATTTCTTTCAAGTGTGTAGGAACTTATTTGTATCAAAATTATCAGTTCAAGTTCAAAAATATGAAATATTATTATTACACTGTATTTATGTGAATTATAAAATCTCAATCTTATACCTAAATTATTCAGAGTTTTTATATGTCAAAAAGATACATTTTTAGACTTATAGGTTTCTCCTCACGAGTGCCTCAAGAGCCGGTCACAAGCTATCCCGCTTGGTGGTCATTTTAAGCCATTTTGGACAGTGACGCTCACTAGGAGTGCTCATGGTAGTGAACAGACACACCCAGCTTTAAGCATCCTCATGACAGCTCATAATGGGCATTTTTAACAATTTTAAAAGGCAATGACTCTAATTTTGATCCTTACGAACAAGGACTTCTTCCTCACAATTATGAGCATCATTTCAGCTGCAAAAGTCCAAGATTAATTCAAAAATCAATTAAAGATATTGGAGACACAATTAATGCCTCTAGCAGCCATAATTTGAGTTGTTTATCTATATAAACAACCTCTGGAGTTCAACTGAATGGTTAAGAAACTTCTTCACCCATTATACTCTCTTAGGCATTCAATTAAACCCTCAAAGATCTCTTCAATTTCATTCATATTTGTATAACTCTTTGTGAGAGTTGGTGAGTGTTAAAATAGATATTCTTATTCTTCTATTTTCTAGAATTAAGAAATTAGGAAGTAATATTCTATTCTAGTGGAATTGGTTTAAGTGTTTACCATTGAAACACTTGGGAATTTAGTTTGTGAGTGAGCCTTGTAAAACTCAAGTTGTAAAGTTGAAAGAGTAAGTCTCAAACTCTTATGTAATCTTAAATCTTATGAATAAGATTATGGGAATTGAAAATCCTAACTTAGGAATAAGTTAGGTAGAGATGTAGGATTGTTGAGAATCTGAGCTCCTTAAATTCTTATATTTATCATTCTTCCTTCTCAACATTCCTTTAATTCTTGCAAAGAATTCCTTTAATTTCCTATTTTTGTTCAATAGCCTTATTCACCTTCCCCCTCCTCTCTAAGGCATTTTCAACCTAAACTTTCACTTTATTGTAATTGACATACTAAATTTTCAATTTTTTAGTCATCGAACCCCTATTAAATTTTACTGCTCAGTATAATCTGATAGAATTTTGATAATGTGGCAACTTGAGAACGAATATTCTAAAAATATTTGTGTCACGACCCAAACCCAAAAGAGGCACGTGACCAGCACTAAGGAATGAGAATACATAAAGTACTCGAAACCCATAATAAGCCTTAATGAAAATTTTAATAAAATAAAGACAATAATAAAATGACATAGTTTAAATGAAGATAAAAAGCGCAAATGAATTAAAATCCAACACAAACTTAGATAATATATATAATAATATGTTAGTGATATGCATTAAGTCAATCATTTGTGATTGTGTATTAACTTTCTTATTTTATTAATAAAGAGCTATTTCATTATCATTTGATTTTATGATAATTATATGAATGGTTAATTCTTACTAAGTCCATCAAGTATATAACTTGATAGTAAAACCCTTAAATTAAAATAAGAGTTCTATTCTAGCCATTTATTCATTATATAAATATTAAAGTATTAAGGCTAGTATGAAGTTGACTGATGGTTATATTTTAATAATCATGAATATGAGATATTAAGTTAACTTATAGGTACATGATGAGAGATCATGTACTGGATTGATCCACTATGAAAATACTATATATTGTCATAAGTATTTCTTATCACAGTAATTTTATTTCGATCATTTGACCTTGAAATCATCATGGATTTCGACATAGCTATTTTATGTTTTGACATATTTTAAGATTGTCTTTAACTGAACGATTAAATAGGATGTTATTGGATATGAAATTAGTTATATGAGGAATGTGAGTGATTCAGAATGAATTTATCTCTCATTAATATGAGAAAGATATCTATGGGCCCCTTGATGAGATAGATTGAAGGAAAATGCATGGCCATGCTAAAATGAATTGATAAAGAGTTATCATTTTCAATCTACTTGGAATCAAGTCATAATATTGAACTATATAAGGATGACATTTTATGCCTTATGTTCAATTAAGATATCATGTGATAAAGGGACAATAAAATTCACTATAATTAGGTTATGTTAGATTATTGACTTCATATGACTTGGGTAGTCATAATGTCTTGCTAGATGCCACTTATGACTTGTAGGCCTAAATAGAGATTTAGGCCCATTGCCAATGTTATGTGAACCTACATGGTCACACACTTAGAACAAGCCCAAAACGAATATGGGTTTAATAAGCCCAAAATAAACTTTGTGGAAATAAATAATTAAAGTATTTTATTTATTTATTTATTTGTTTGTTTATTTATTTAAGGTAAATGTTATTTTAAATACATAAATAAGATATTATTTCTTATTTGTTTTTAAAACAAAATCAGAATATAATAAATGGGAAATTACCAAAAGGTCATTGGTAGGTGAAACCCTAATTTGGAGTCTATAAATATGTTATATTCTCTAGGGTTTAACTGTCTTATTTTTCCTGCCTCCAAAACGGTTTTCTCTCTTTTTAGAAAACAAACACAGAGTTTTCTTTTGTTTTTGATTTGTTAGACCATTAAGAAGGTTGCTAGCACACACTCCAATTCGTTTTGTGAAGGGCTATTCCTATGGATACCTATAGAGGACGCATCTTTTTGAAGATGTCTAGATTTGAACAACCAAAGCAAAAGGCTCGCAGTAAAGTGTCACCAGTGTGAACCTCCTCTCATCCTTCTAGAAAATCTTACCTCTTCTGCGTCTTGGTGAGATTCTTGAAACCCTATATTTAATCAAGTAGTCAAATTACATGGATCCAGGTTTGGGAACCTGATAAATTTTTAATTTTTCGCTGCGTTTGTATCACGAAACCCAACATAATAATCTTTAATACACGTTCTTTATACATATGGTAATTCAAAATACATCATAATAATTAACCAATTCATTACTACTGCAATATTCTAGATTTAAATACACACATAATAACAATATATATCAGATAGACCTACATAAAACAGCTGGAGAAGAAGAAACTCGACGTAGAGTAGGCTGACCGACAGGCAACCCCCAAGATCCTAAAAAAGAATTGAGGGGAGTCAGATCTTACTGAATAAGTTAATAAAAGAAATGTATATAGTACAAAAGCCTTCTTTAAATATCTTTATGAAAATAATAAATTTATAATTTATAGTTTAAGCTATTTAATTTTTATTGAAATCATGTTTTACTGAAATAAATTATTTTAAAATCATAAAATACCTCATAAAATACAAATAAGCTTCTGAAATCATTTATATATAAAAAAAAACTAGGTCGAACCCTGCACCATAAATCTAATAGTCTTTCGACTTTCTTACAATCCAAAGACTACTGGTTCCTGAGAGCAAATCATCAACCGAGCCTTATAACCACCAACACTCACTCTCAATTTTACTGGTGCACACACGGTCATGATAAAACTCATCAGGTAGCCCGTTCTATCACAGTTTCTTTTAAAAATAAATAAATCAATCAATCAATCAATAAATAAACAAGGAAGATTGCAATATATTAAAATAATATAAATTTACTAATCATGTGAAACTTAATATAACCATGCTAATATATATATATATATATATATATATATATATATATATATATATATATATATATATATATATATATATATATATATATATAGTTCAATTATTAATTTACAGTTGGAATGCGCTCTGTACCCAATCGCACTCAAACCCGACCAGTCGACTCAGCTAGAGGCGTGACTAAAGAGAAGAAATAAATAAAAATGGAACTCCTAGAAATTCTAAATTTCTAAGAAAAAATTCAATTAAAGAAATGCAATTGTACTAAAATAGACCCGATGTTACATTTTATGAGAAATTTACCGAAAATTCGACAGAATTTTCTCTGTAAAACGGATATCTCTCTACTAAAGTAGAGTCAACCCTGCACAAAAAAATACTTCAAAATTCACAAATGTTCACCACCTCGGGTTGGGACCCCAAACTACTAAATTCCCAACAGATGATCACAATTCACAATAAAAGCAATATTTGATAATAATAATAATAATATACCAAAAATCATCAAAATCCATAATAATCAATAATAAACCATAATATAGTTTATTTAAATAAAAAAAATAAAGCTAATTATTTTCACACTAATTAAATAAAATCTCAAATAAACTATATAATATTAATAAAAACTTGATTTTTCAATTATTCAACTTAAAATGATAATATTCACAAATAATTATTCAATTAAATTACATATATAATAAAAATAGTTAAAAACTTATTTAATCACAAAAATAGTATATAAAACAATTATTTGAATATATTTCTAGAAATTATTATTAATTAGTTAAAATTAATAAACAATTCATAAAAATTATTTTAATACCATTTATTATTCCAAAATTATTTAAAAAATATAATTTAACTATAATTTCAATTAAAATACTTAATTTACCCATTAATCAAAAATTCACATAATACTAAATATTTTCCAAAAATTAACCAAAAATTACTAAAAATCATTTTCTCATTTCCAAAGCTAATAGTTTATATTAACTATACTAATTTAACATAATTTCTATACAAAACCTATAAAACACATAATTATTAAAATTTTATTTTAATTGCTAAAAATACAATAATCATGTATGATTGAAATAAATTCAGAAAAATAAACTAAAAATATATTTGAGAAACTTAAGATGTATATAACAACATTACTTAAGGGAATTATCAAGAATCAAACACAATCAAGCTTAAAAAAAAAATCAAAAACCCTATTAGGTATAAACTAAAACTTAAAGATATATAATTAATTGGACGTTATAGAGTTGAAACGAGTTGAGAATCAAAAAGTACGCATCTAGAGGAGTCTAACAAACCCAAAAACTCAAGCTAAATCAACCAAAAATCCGTCGAAGCTACAGTAGTTCTTCTCAAATTTTGGCAATTTCAGGGGGCTAAGCGACGACGGAAGGAAGGGAGAAGGGAGAGGAGGTGATGGCAAGCTCGTGGTGGTCTGGTGGTGGCTGTCGGCGAGGCTGGAAGTGGCTGGTGGAGCTTGGTGGCGTTGGCAATGGAGGAAGAAATAGGAAGAAGAAGAAGAAAAATAAGAAGAAAGAAAAGAAAGAAAAAGAAATGGGTGGGGAGGAAATGGTGGACTCGAGAAAAATGTTTGACCAATCTTTTATATATATAATACTAACTTTAACATATACAAATACATATACATATATATACATACCACACACTAACACATGCATACCTAATAATACCAACAACAACAATAATAAGAACAATGATAATAATAATAATAATAATAATAATAATAATAATAATAATAATAATAATAATAATAATAATAATAATAATAATAATAATAATTCCCAAATAATATCTTTTATATAAGAAAATATTTTAAAAATAATTAAATAATATTCACTAATATTAATATTTAAAAATTTAAAATATTATTAACACTGAATATTTTGAAATAATTTTTAATAATTTAAAATAAAGGTCATTACAATCTTCTCCCTTTAAAAAAAATTCATCCTCGAATTTTCAATAATAAAATACAGAATCTAATGGAAAAGATAGGGATAAGGCACCCGCATCGCTACCTCTGTCTCCCATATGTAGCCCTCTACTGAGTGGTTGCTCCATAACATCTTCACCATCAAGATCTCCTTAGTGCAAAGCTGACAAACTTGGCGATCCATAATCGCCATAGGATATTCCTCATATGACATATCTTCATTGAGCTCCATTGTCTGAGGCTGAAGGATGTAAGAAGGATCAGGAACATATTTCCTCAGCATGGAAATATGAAACACCGGGTGAATCCGAGATTATTCAGGTGGCAACACCAATCTATAAGCCACTTCTCCAACTCTCGAACGTATCTCGAATGGCCCAACGTACCTCAGGGCTAATTTTCCTTTCTTACCAATCCTTATAACCCCCTTTATTAGAGACACATTCAGAAACACCATGTCTCCAACGAAAAAGACACATCCTTCCTCTTCGGGTCTATATAGCTCTTCTATATGCTGAAGGCTATCCTCAAACGTTGCTGAATAATAAAAACCTTCTCAAAAGTAATCTGCATTAATTCTAGACCTATTAGCTATTTTTCTTCGATTTTCTAACATAATGGTGATCTATATTTTCGACCATACAATGCTTCATACGGAGCCATCTTAATACTTGCATGATAACTGTTATTATATGAAAATTCTATCAATGGCAAATGTATGTCCCACTGTAATATCCCGTGTTTTTAAAATATTTTTAAACTGTACCGTGATATGCAGTGTTAATAATTTCTGTATATTATATGATATTTTTATGAGTTGTTATGTATTTAAAACCTATTTTAATTACTGTATCTTAGTTACAATGCTTTACGTAAAATTTTCCCGGGACTTGCATTTTCGAGGAAATTTTCATGTAAATAATTTATTATTAATTATTTTATATATATTTTTGGACTTGCATGAACTCATACGTATTTTTAAAATACTAAATAAAGCCTATGTGTGTAAATATTTATTTAATTAGGGTTTAATATATATTATCCTAATATTTTATTATTTATTTATTAATTTATTGTTATTTAATTATTTTATTTATTATTAAATTATTAAAATTATTTTATTATTATTTTATTATTTTTTTCTTTTTCTTTTTTCTTTTTCTTTTCTTTTTCTTTCTTTTTCTTTTCTTTCTTTTTTTCTTTTTCTTCTTCTTCTTCTTCCTTTCCCTCCCGAGCACTCGACCACCCCTCACCACCGTCTGTCACGCCGATCACCTACCGTCGGTGTGCCTCCCAGCTTGCCACCGTCGTTCCCAGCTGTCCCCCGCCACCAGCAGCTTCCTTCCCCGACGCCGGCGATCTATTTCTGCCATTGTTGGCCAAAATCTTCTCCTCACCGTTTCTTCCTCTTTCGGCCACCATTTTCGACACCGCCAGTCTCTTTCTTCTCCTTGAGCTCCGGTGAGTGTGATTCTAGCTTTGGTTTGAGCTTAAATGGTCTAGAATTGCTTAGGTTTTAAATTTTCAATTTCGGTCACATTAGGGTTTTTGATTTTTTTTGAGCTTCGAATTGATTGATTCATGAAAAATCTCTTCACAAATATTGATCCTAGTAGCTTAATCTACATGTATGAATTTTTGTGAAATTTTTGGAGATTGTTTGGATTTTTGGGTATTTTTTAATATTTTAATATTATTTTCTAATTTTCGGAAATTAATTATTTAAATTATGACATTGTGTTTTATGGTTAAATTAGGTGTTGAAATGAATTATAGGAATTTATTTGGAATTTTTATGAATTTCTAAGTATTTATTTTGAATTATTTGAGTTTATGTAATTTTGGGAAAATTAGGTTAAATGTGTTTTTATTTGAAATTAATTGGTTAATTGAGTTTAATTATTGATATTATTGATAAATATGTTGAGAAAATTAATTTTGGATAATTGTATAATTTTTGGTGAATTTTTGAAGTAATTTAAGTATATTTATATATACAGGGGTATTTTGGTAATTTTACCCTAAATTGACTAAAAATATAATTTAATTGATTTTAATAGTTATTTAAGGTATACAAATTATTTCTACAAATTATTTGGTATTTTTAACTAATTAAAACTATTTTTCGTAAATTATTTTCAATTATATATATAATATACGGTTTTTCTAATAAAATGAGTTTTTATTGGTTTTTACAGTGTTTTAAGATTAATTATGTAATTTCTATTTATAAAATGAATTTCTATGTTATAAGGGTATTTTTAGTATTTTCAGTATTGTTCTGTGTTTGTGGACCCCGGTCGGTAGACTGTAGTTTGGAGTCCGACCGAGGGGTTGTGGTTGAGTGTTGAGCCTATTTTTTTGAAGTGTGTTTCTTTGCAGGGTCAGCTCTACTCTTTTGAGTAGAGAGATGTCCGTTTTACAGGGGAGGTTCTACCGGATTTTTGATAGAATTCTCGTAAAACGTGATATCCGGTCAAACCCTGATATCGATTCTGTATTTAATACTCTAGATCGAATTCTAGGATTTCTGTTAGGTTTATTCTGATGTCGGTTATTTATTGTTTGTTTAGTTGCGCCGAGACCGAGGGCTAGTGGACCAGGCCTGTCGGACCTGTCTCGTGGAGCGCACTAATTTGTGAGTTACTATACTATATATATATGCTTAGGATGCATGATTTAGAAATATACGTTTTATTTTGATTAAAATGCATAAATAATGTGATTTGTATTTAAGTATATTTTTGGTTTATTTTTGGTATATATTAAATTATATACATGTTTTGTAAATAAAATATATTTAAAATGTTTTTAAATATATTTCTAGCTTAAGTTATAATTTGATTGAATTTATTTGACATATATATACTCGAAATATACCTGGTTTACTTTTGGTATATTTCCAGTATATATATGGTTTATATTGTTGTGTTATTTAAATTCATGCATCATTTAATTGTGAATGAATGATTTATATTATTGACGAAGGATATCGATAGAACGTGCTACTTAGTGGGCATCACTAGGACCGAGTACGTACCGGTACGCCTATAGCATTTAGGCTATATTACTAACCATTTGTGGATATTGATTGATTATGATTATTTGATGTGTGAGATATGGTTTGGGGTGTGATTGCTGGAGCTCAGTTGACCAAGTGTCTCGGGGCCAATCACACTGGCAGTCAGACTGCTAGAGCTCGGTTGACTTAGTGTCTTGGGGCCAGTCTACTGTCCAAATGGATTAAGTGGATATATTTGGAATAAAGTGAGCCTGTATGGCTAGAGTGTTGTCTAATACTATTTTCGAGATTGCGATATTCTAGGGTTCTATGTGATCCTTCATAAACTGTGATTTTCAATAAAATATATAAAAATGATTTTACTGCATCTGTGTGAATTTTCCTGTATATATATACATATTAGATATGTATTATTGACTGTATGCATTGTCATTTAGTGTGCATGTATATATATTATAGTAATTCACTCAGTGAGGTCTGACTCCCCTCCGTTGACTATTTTTCAGGAGAGTCAACATCTTCAGACCTCAGTAGCAGGTCGATACGCCGGATTTCTTCCGCCCCGGCTTCTTTGTGTAAACTGCTTACTTGAGTCTTATTTTTATAATCTAGACACTGCAATAGTTATAAATTAATCGTGGGATTTTATGTATTTTATTTATGTGAGATATTGTATTATACTTGAATTGGATTTGTATTAAAAGAGCTTATATATATATGAGATGAGTATTTAATTTAAATCCAGTTGGTGTATATACTATTGTGATATTTATGATTTTTATTTTCGCTGCATTATATAATATAATTTATTGTTATTACTATGCATGTTTATTTTATTTTTAGGCTTGCTACGGGTTCCGGATTCGAAAGAATTCCCGTTCCCTAGCACCGGTCATGGCCCCTGTTTTGGGTCGTGACACCCACTAACCACCAAAGTTAATCACACACATCCTCAACATATCCTTAAGGGTTTGTATGGTCCTTTATGATTGACCATCTGTCTGAGGATGAAATGCGGTGCTAAAATCATGTCGGGTACCTAACTCCTTATGCAACTCCTATCAGAAGACCGAGGTGAAAGTAGCTCCTCTATCAGATACTATGCTCACTAGTACTCCATGAAGATAAACAATTCTATTAGCATATAGTCTTGTTAATCTATCAGTACAGTATGTCTTTTTTATTAGCAGAAAATGTATTGTCTTAGTCAGTCTATCAACTATCACCTAAACAGCATCATAACCACTAGTAGTACGAGGCAATCCAGTCATAAAGTTCATAACAATCATATCCCACTTCCACTCTAGTATAGGCAATGGATGTAATAACCTTGCAAGCCTCTGATGCTCTAGCTTCACCTGTTGACAATTGAGGCATTTGGATACAAATTCTGCTATATCCTTTTTTCATTCCATTCCACCAATATGTATCCTTCAGGTCACGATACATCTTGGTAGAACCTGGGTGAACACTATAAGCAGAAAAATGTCCTCCTCCATGATTTCTCTTTTTAGCTCATACATATCTGGCACACATAATTGAGTACCCAAACACAGCACACCCTCACCATCAATCACAAATCCAATGGACCTACCTTGTTACACTTCAAACATGATCTTCTGCAACTGTGGGCCCTTTCTTTGTGTTACCTTAGCTTGATCCAAGTACACTGATCGTACACTAAATTGGGCAAGGATGCATTTCTTAGTCACCTTCAGCTATAATCCTTGGTCAATCAATTCATGCATCTCTTTAATAATTGGTCTCCTCTCAGTATTGATGTGCACAAGGCTGCCTGCGAACTTCCTGCTCAAAGCATCTACAACTATATTTGCCTTGCCTTGATGGTACATAATAGAATAATCATAGTCCTTGAGAAGTTCCATCCATCTCGTCTGCCTTAAATTTAAATCCCTCTGCTAAAAAATGTACTTCAAGCTCTTATGGTTGGTGAATATCTGACAAGTCACACCATATAGGTATTGCCTTCAAATCTTTAGTGCAAACACCACTGTTGCCATCTCCAAGTCATGAGTAGGATAATTTTGTTCGTGCTTCTTCAATTGTCTTGAAGCATAAGTAACCACTCTTCCATTCTACATTAGGAAACAACCTAATCCTTCTCAGGAAGCATTACAATACACCATACAACCTTCATCCTTAGAAGGTAAAGTCAACAATAGAACCGAAGTCAATAAATCCTTAAGCAACTGGAAGTACTCCTCACATTTGTCTATCCATACAAACTTAGCATTTTTTTGGTTAGCCTAGTCAAAGGTGTAGCTATCTTAGAGAAATCCTTCATAAATCTCCTATAGTAGCCTATTAAACCTAGAAAGCTCCTCACTTCCGTCACTGTCATGGGCCTCGAACGCTCTGTAATAGCTTTGATCTTCCTTAGATCCACTTGTATACCATTACTAGACACCATATGGCCTAAGAATACCACCTAGTCCAACATAATTCACACTTCAAAAATTTGGCATACAACTAGTGCTCTCTCAAAGTCTGAAGCACCAATCTTAAATGCGTTGCATGCTCGACCTTACTTCTAGAGTATACCAAAATATCATCAATGAACACAATCACAAATCGGTCCAAGAATGGCTGAAATACCCTGTTCATCAAGTCCATAAAGACTGATGGGGCATCAACCCAAAGGACATCACAAAAAATTCATAATGGCCATACCTTGTCCAAAATGCAATCTTGGGTACATTTTCACCTCTAATTATCAATTAATGGTACCCAGACCTTAAGTTAATCTTGGAGAAATATTGAGCTCCTTATAACTAATCGAACAAATCATCAATCCTCGGGAGTGGATATTTATTCTTGATAGTAACCTTATTCAACTGTCTATAGTCAATATAGAGTCAAAGACTACCCTCCTTCTTCTTCACAAACAACACAAAAGTAACCCAAGGAGATGTACTAGGCCGAATCAAACCTTTGTCAAGCAATTCCTGTAACTACTCTCTTAGCTCCTTCAACTCTGCAAGCACCATTCTATATAGTGGCTTAGAGATAGGATCTATACTAGGCACTACATCGATACAAAATTCTATCTCCCTATCAGGCAACAAGCCTAGCAATTCTTCAAGAAAAAAATCTAAAAACTCATGCACCACTGGTACCCTTTCAACTGCGCCACTGTCTACTTGTAGATCTCTAACTATAGCTAAGTAGCCTTGACAACCTCTTCTAAGCATTTTCCTAGCCGTGAACGCAGAAATGATGTTTTGAAGCATTGAAGTCTTGTCACCTTTGAATCTGAATTCCTCATCATATGGAATTCTAAAAATTACCTCCTTTTCTTGACAATCAACCATGGCATAATACTATGCCAACTAATCCATCCCCATAATAACGTCGAAATCAATCATATTAAGCATAACCAAATCTGTAAGCAATTCTCTACCCTTCACCAACACTGGATAAGATGGAAAGAACATATCTGTCTCCAACTCATCACTAAGTGGAGTCGCTACAGATAAGGGAAACAACATCTTGGAAGGTAGACATACTATGCTAAAATCAAACTTGAGAGATACAAAAGAGTGCAAAGCGCCTAGATCAACTAAAACTCTAGCCTCAAAATAGCATACTGAAAGAATACCTGCCACAACTGTATTGGATGCCAAAGCATCCTGAGGAGTCAAAGTGAAAACTCTAACCTGATCACGACCTACCTGCTCATCAATAAAGGTCATTACAATTTGCTACATTATTTTCTACCTCACTTAAAATAATATAAATGCACATTTCATCATCAAACTTTTTTTTTTTTATCAAACTTCTATTAAATTTTACTGGTCAGTAATTTGACGGAATTTTGATAATGTGGCAACTTGAGAACGAATATTCTAAAAATATTTGTTACATTGTTTTCTACCTCACCTAAAATAATATAAATGCACATTTCATCACCAAACTTTGTTCTTTTAAAAAAAAAAAAAAAACTACTTAAACACAATTTGAATCTTTTTAACTATAAATAAAAAGCAGAAAATTAAGGATGAAATAGGTCAAAAGTAAAAATTTAAAAGTTCTATAAAGATTAATAAAGGTTCAAAAGCTTGAAAGGTTAATCATATAAAAAATTTAGAGGTAAAATTATATATATGTATTTAAATGTCTATTATGTGCTATGATACGCATAATGTTAACACAATAAATTAGAACATTAACACATTCAGATTTTTTTTTAAATAAATTTTAGAATTACTTTCCAAAACACATTATCATTTCTTTTATATATTACATTTGGTTTAGAAATTTAAAATGATAAAGAAATTTATTATACTATTTATCCGTGTTAGAAGTTTCATTATATTATTTTTCAATTTATATAAATATTTATGTAAATTTTATCATTTATATTTATCTGAAAAAATTAAATTTATATTAATAAAAGTATATTAAAATATAAATAAATAATTTATTAGTAAATATAACGTGATACATAACTAGTTATATATTAGCTGGGTTTACTTAACCCGGGTCCAAGAAGTGATAACAAATAACGAGGTGTACTGAGTGTTACAACAGAATATTCATAGACTGTAACATGATGTAGAAAACACATTACAATATGAAATTTATTATATGGCCTCTAATTAATGAAAAAAGGAATGATCCAAAGCTGAAAAAAAAAACCATAATGAGACGGGCACTTGATAGTAGATAATCAGCAACATGAATTCTTATTTCCTGGTGCATGGGGTGATGGATTTCCACTCACCTGGGCTTTACTTTCGGCTATATTTGTTTGCTGCCCAATACTAGTCTCTCCTGCAGCAACACAATGATAAAAATTATATACAAAAAGAAAATTTTACTAAAATATTTTTTAAAGAAAACATTTTACTAAAAATATAAAATGATAAAAATTATAAGTGAACTCAATGCTGGTTTTGGGGATTCTGGGAGCAGCTGGTCTAGCAAACACAATTTCAGATGATGAGAAGAGAAGAAACAAAAGCAGGTTGATGATGCACAGAAGAAGCAAGCTCTTGCACGCCATTATTATTTATTTAGCTAGACACAAATTAATATTTTGATCGGCTCTCTTCTTCTCTTTTTATACACATACGAATGTACAAAATCCAACAGTAGAACTTGCCATGAAGCTTTCAATGTGGAATATATATGAACGTCTTTTAAGGGCAAAAAGTGTCTATTCCACCCATGCACCATGCTTCTTACTTTCTTGGATCTCGTTTATTTCGAACATACATCTATTTCTTAGCATTCATATTTGGCTGATTATATAATTTCTCCTCTAATTTTTATTTTCGCCCCTAAATTTGTATTTCTCAATTCTGTTATTTAACTCGGGCAATAATTTAGTGAATAAGCCCTCAAATTCAAGTGCAGTTAAACACATGAAATGCTAAAAATGAGTTTCAAATTAATAAAAAATAATAGCAAAAATAAAAGAAAAAGCAAAAAAGAAAATTGCAATATATTCACAAAATAAAATTTGTTTTAGTACACAACCCTTTTGTGCTCATATCAGCATTCGTTTATAAAATACAATGGTTGCATATATTATTAGAGTACAAAATAAAAATTTAAAAGTTAAATAAAAAATAATAAAACTTGAATAATATTAAAGGTTAACCATATAAAGTTTAAAGATAAAACATTTGGCCAAATTTAAAACAATAAAATTTTAAGTACAAGTCATTTCTATCAAAACTACTTGAGCCAGGCCTTTATGGATAAATTTTAATTTTAGGCTTAATGGGTCCAACTACCATGCATGAGTTTTTTTAGTCATATAAAGTTTGAGGGTAAAACTATGCATTTGTCGAAGTTAAAAGTAAGAGAATTCTAAGTTTAAGGGTCTGATTGACTAAGTTATTGCTAATAGATGATAGTCGGTAAATGTTGTTGTTAGCTAATAATTTATTAATGTTAAGTGTTTAGATAATTAGTTACGGCTGTTTAAATATTTAATGATTAATATAAGCATTTATTAAATAATTTTTAATAATATTATATATATATATATATATATATGTGTCTGATATTTAACAAATAATATAATTTAATAAAAAAATAACACTATATATTATTATAATAATATTATTATAAAGGTAATATCTAAACATCTATTGAATTATTTATTTGTAAATTTAATTTTATATATTTCTTACAATATTTTTTAGTTATATAAATTATTTAAAAATAATATATAATAGGAAATACAAATTTATTGCGTTTGATTTATAAAAAATAATTACAATTAATTTATTATAATCTTCTTGTTTATTTAAAGAAACTTATTGCGATTATAATTTTCATGCTAATATATTAATAAATTTATTAATTATTTATTAATTATTATAATCCAATAATATATATTTAAGTTATTAAAATAATTAATAGATAATTGAAAAAAATAATAATAATATCATAATCCAATAAAGAAAGTAGATATTTATATGCGGTGGAATTTCACTAGTTGCATTGTTAACCATACTTGTTTTTTAATTGCTAATAAAAAGAAAATTATAAGCCTATGTTAAAAAAGTTACAAGCCAAAATGAGTGAAAAAAAAAAAAAAAAAAAAAAAGCTAAGAGTTCAACCACATGATGATATCAAAGTAAAAAAAACAACAAGCAGTTTGTCTCGAGGATAATAGTAGGCATGTAGATATTACACATAAGTTAAAGTAGAATTTTAAGAATTCAGAGGTATTTTAGTAATTGTATTTTAATTAAATGCAGCTGTTCATAAACAGCTCCAAATTGGAGATGCCAACTGTACCAGTTAGCGGTGGAATAGCTACGAGCTGCTGTCAAAAATTAATAATCAAATTTTTTTATAAATTTTTAGAGTTAAATTCCAAAATATATAATTTCTTTTACATATTACATCTGGTTTAAAAAATTAAAATAATAAAGAACTTCATTATACTATTTATCGGCGCTAAAAGTTCTATCATATGTAAATTTTGTTATCTATATTTGTCCAAAAAATTAAATTTTTACTAATAAAAATATATAAAAATATAATTAAATAATTTATTACAGTAAGGGGTAACGACTAACGACATATACTGAGTATTACTCCTTGAACTCTTCTCTGCTACAGAATATTCATAGACTGTAACCTGATGAAGAAAACACATTACAATATGAAATTTATTATATGGCTTCTAATTAATGAAAAAAGGACAGATCCAAAGCTGAAAATATCATAATAAGACAGGCCCCAGATACGTAGATAATCAGCAACATGACTTCTTATTTCCTGGTGCACGGGGTGATGGACTTCCACCCACCGGGGCTTTACTTTCCGCTATATTTGTTTGCTGCCCAATACTCTTATCTCCTGCGGCAACACAATGGTAAAAAATTATATACAAATAGAAAACTTTAGTAAAATATTTTTTAAAGAAAACATTTTACTAAAAATTTAAAATGATAAAAACTGTAAGTGAACTAACTGCTGGTTTTGGGGATTCTGGGAGCAGCTGGTCTAGCAAACACAATTGCAGATGATGAGAAGAGAAGAAACAAAAGCAGGTTGATGATGCATAGAAGAAGCAAGCTCTTGCACGCCATTATTATTTATTTAGCTAGACACAAATTAATATTTTGATCAGCTCTCTTCTTCTCTTTTTATACACATGCATATGCACAAATCCAACACTAGAACTTGCAATGAAGCTTTCAATGTGGAATATATATGAACGTCTTTTAAGGGCAAAAAGAGTTTATTCCACCCATGCACTGTGCTTTTTACTTTCTTGGATCATATTTATTTCTAATATACACCCATGATACATCTATTTCTTAGCATTCATATTTGGCTGAGTATATAATTTCACCTCTTAACTTTTATTTTTCCTCCTTAATTTGTATTTCTCAGTTCTATTTAACTTGTGCAATAATATAGTGAATAAGCTATTAATTTCAAGTGATATTAAACACATCAAATGCTAAACATGAGTTTCCAACTAATAAAAATAATAGCAAAATTAAAAAAAAATCTTTAATTACGGTATCTTCATAAATTAAATTTGTTTTAATACAAATAACTGTTTTTTGCTCATATCAACATTCGTTTATAGAATATATAGGTTTGAAATAAAAGTTTAGATGTTAGATAAAAAATTATAAAAGTTGAATAATATCAAAGATTAATCATATAAAATTTAAGGGTAAAACTATGCATTTGGAAAATTTTAAAAGCAAGATAATTTTATATTTAAGTTGTTTCTAATAAACTACTTGGACTAGACTTTTATGGAAAAATTTTACTTTAGGCTTAATGAGTCCAACTGCCATAAATTTTAGTCATATAAAGTTTAAGGGTAAAACTATGCATTTTGCCAAGTTTAAAGCAAGAGAAGTTTATTTTAAGTCATTTCTAATAAACTACATCTGCCTGAATTTTATAGTTAAATTTTAATTTAGGTTTAATTGATCCAAACTACCATGAATTTTAGTCAATTTTATCACCTTTTTTAAGTCAGTTTGACATTTGAACTTTACATTTCATAGCAATTCTATTCAAAGTTAAAGTGGTTTGCGCTCATGCTGAGGTGTCTTGCTTACATATAAATTAGAAATTAAATAACCTTACAAAAAAAAAAATCAAAATCAAATCTTGTCATTTTGACCTCATCTAAACATTGTCGCTTTTTTCATCTCTTTTTTTGTGGATATTGTCCACAAGAGTTTGTGGATAATAGATATATATATATATAATAAACAGTTCGTGGATATTATCCGTTTTGCTACTTCAGGACCTCACGGTTTTAAAACGCGTCTACAAGTAAAGGTTTCAGGCTCTGTTTATAAGCACATATACAATGCCGTGTGCGAGCGATGTGGGAACTTCAGATTCATAACAATATATATATATCCAAAAATCAGAGGTATCAACTCCGTCTTACAATCAATCTCTTAAAGCTTGTTCATTCTTTACTCTTCATTATTTTCTCATAAAAATTTGTAAACCTTGTTCTTCATGTAGAACTCATGTTCATAATGTATGAAAAACCAAGACAAGAATTGCATTTATATGTTGTAAATTTAACTACAAACTTTGCATTAGGTCTACATTCAACACATATAGCAGAATAAAATTCCTGAACTTAACACATATAATTTACCCAGTTGCGATAATTTTCTAACCTAAAATATAACCCTTTAATGTATAAACAAGTTATAGATTACAGATAATCTTCAGGACAACCCAATATCCATTTCCTGGCAGTAAGTATATTTTAGCAAAGTTTCGACACCTAAGGCCTCTTGGACAACCAACTGTAAATCGTGCCAACTTCAGTACTGTTAAACACTAGCTAGAGACAATCTCTCCGGTGAGATACAATATAAGAGTGGTGAGTATTTTCATGAGAAAATACTTCCTTATTAAATTTTAGAGCATAGCCCAGCATACACGAGTGCATTAGTAAGTCCCTTAGAATATGAATCATTAATACAAGAATAATTATTATCAAGTTTAGGGCACCACAAGCGCATATTATAATGATAATAATTTTTTTATACAAAAAAAAAATTACATAAAAAGAATTTAACAATTACAATATTAGTTTACTTTTTTAAAAAAGAGAAACACGCTTAAATTTATATTAATTTAATTTTACATAAATTGAAAATTGAAAATTGAAAATTGAAAATTCAAATAAAAGTATAACATTAAAACAGGTCATGTAATCTTTTGAAACACGGAAATAGAAAAACTACTATAATTGTATTTATTTTGATCTTAATTTGATTATATAATCAATATCAAAGTTATATATTAATCAATTTACTTTTTACTATCAAAGTGAAACATTTATTAAGATTATAAATGTAATAACTTAATTTTTTTGTTATTATTGTTATTATTATTGGAACTATTATTATTATTGAGATTCTTGTTGTTAATATTATTATTTTACTATGGTCATAAGTATTGTTGTTAATATATATATATATAAACCACAGAATTTTGGACACATGGCAATGTAGCTTTTTATAAAAGGGAGTTTGCAGATAGTGAAATGGAGAGAACTAGGAAAACTTTGTTTTTGGGTGGAAAATTGAATTTTAATAGCAATATTTTTTTTCTCTTCCATTTAACACCCAAATTACCTCCAAATGATCTCAAATTCGAAGCATAAACTCATCTCATTCTCCTCTTCATTTTAGTGGTGATCATTTTACAAAAGGTGGCTTAGAACAGTGCAGAATTCATGTTTTCCAGTCAGCTTTCTACCTTTGTTTTACATTATTCCGGCAATTTTCTGACAATGCGGTTGGTTCTATTGTGTTCGACTCAATGACAAACATCTATAGGCACTAATCACGTGTCTGATCTGTAACCGTAGAATATTTGATAACTATTTTTATATAATTTCAATTTATTTTCCATTTCTATAATTCAGTGCCAGATGCTACGGTTGACATGCTTCACCCGTGTTGCAATGATTTATAAATGAACAATTTTATATGATAAATATAATATTAAAGTTGATTACATGAATTTATTTATGATTATGGATTTTATCGCATATATGATTTACTTATTTATTTTAGTATTGTTAAGCATTTGGAGATTATTCATTTATATTGGTTCCATTTAATTTATTTTATTTTTAAGAATAATTCTTGGAAAGATGCATTAGTTGGCTTAGTTGATTTTGAGAATATAAATATTACAATAAATATAATATGTTGATTATACTGTTACCAATGATTTTGAGAAGCTGTTTTAGTTTATTTCATTTTATTTTATTTTTATGTCATTTTATTTTAATTACTTATGATAAGTATTTTTTGGAAAAAATTGATAGAACATGTTACCTAGTGGATGTCACAAGACTGTGTGCATACCAGTGTGAATATATGAGTTGGCCAATGGTTGATTATGAGCCATGGTTAAGTGAGACTGTTTGGGTAGGATTTGTGAATTGGGAGGCCTGGTTGAGTTTTGCCCTCAAGGCAGATTTATGGTTGAGCCCTGGTTGAGTAAAACTCTCTGAGCATATATGTGTTTACTTGTTAGACCCTATTTGAGCTTGTTATCTCAACACCAGTAAATAATTGGTATAAAAGATCGACTGTGGCTGGACCATGATTGAGTTTTCTCTCTAGGACTGATAGTTATTTAGACTAAAAGAGTTGAAAGGCTAGTAGAACTGAAGTTTATGGTTCTACCATGATTTTCCATTAAAAGTTTTATTTATTATAAATATTATGTTTCCATGATTTACTTTATTAAAAGTTATATATATATATATATATATATATATATATATATATATATATATGTATATAGAGAGAGAGAGAGAGAGAGAGAGAGAGTTTTGATAAAAATAAAAAGAGGTTTTTGAAATAATTATTCATTTAAGAGATTTAAAGGTTTTAAATAATTGTGTTTAAAACCAACATGTATTTTATAAAGCTAATTTACCCAATAAAGTATGATTCTCCTCAATTTATTTTTCCTAGACTCTTACAATCAGATTGAATCTTCTCTTTATTTGCACCGTACCTGTTCTTCTTCGACTATTTTATATAGGTCATGTTAATGTTTATTGTCTTATATTTACACTCTAAATATCGTAGTAGTAGTTGAAAAATTGATAAATGTATTTGTAATTTAATTAGTTTAAATTGGGTTTATATATTATTATTATGATAAATGTGTTGAGCATATATTTTGGTGGCGGATTTTATTATGTTGGACAATGATATTTGTGATGAATTGTTAGAGTTGTTGTGATGCATTGATGGGAAAATATTTTGAAGTGCTAACTTCAATTATATAGATTTTGATTTTGTCTCGGTATAGAGGAAATTTTGTTGAATTTTTTTTAAAATTTTTTAAAGTGATTCAATTTTATTGTGATAATTCTTTTAAGCTTACTATAAGTTTCAGAAACTTTATGTTTTTTCATTTTCTAGTGCCTGTCATTGTGCCCTCAAGGGTTCAGATCGTGACAATAAAATTAATTTAATTTTCATAAAAAATAAATTTTGATTTATTTTTATATATATAATAGTCCTCGCAAAAGAGATATATACATTTAACAATTACTTATTAAAATTTTACTAATTGTCTTATTTAATTTTAAATATATTTTATTTTTTTAAAATAATAATAATAATAATAAGACGAATTGGAGATTTAAATGGGAAAAATAATTAAATAAAACAGACTTTTTTGGCAAATAAATTTTACAACCAATTATTGTCTATCTTTAGATTCTGTAATCTTTGCGACCAATCATAGTTAGAGCTAATTAATGAACAAAAAAAAAAACAACTGAAATGCCCAAACCATCACCGCCATTAGAGAGAGTTAGTTTCTTGCTTTAGCTTGAAGAATCGAAAGTCACTGATATCTCTTTCTTCTTCTTCTTCTTCTTCTTCGTTCGATTTGGTCAAGAAACAAAAGTTACTATTATTCGATTTGGTCAACCAACCACAATGCAAACGAATTCCCCATGTTTCTGGTTTCAGATTCACTCCCAATTCGACAATGTGGAATTTATATGAATGTCTTTTAAGGGCAAAAGAGTTTATTCCACCCATGCACCATGCTTCTTACTTTCTGGGATCTTGTTTATTTCAAATATGCATCTATTTCTTAGCATTCATATTTGGCTGTGTATATAATTTCAACTCTATGTTTTATTTTCGTCCCTAAATTTATATTTTTCAATTCTACTATTTAACTCGGGCAATAATTTAGTGAATGAGCCCTCAATTTTAAGTACTATTAAACACATGAAATGCTAAAAATGAATTTCACACTAATAAAAGAAAATTTGAAAAGGAAAATTCTTTAATTACAATATCTTCACAAAATAAATTTTGTTTTAGTACACATAACCTTTTTGTGCTCATATCAGCATTCGTTTATAAAATACAACGGTTTCATACATTATTGGGTACAAAATAAATGTTTAAACGTTAAATAGAAAATAATAAAATCATATAAAGGTTAATGGTAAACTGTGCATTCGGCCAAATTTAAAGCAAGAGAATTTTAAGTATAAGTCATTTCTAATAAGATACTTGGACCAGACCTTTATGGATAAATTTTAATTTAGGCTTAATTGGTCCAACGACCATGCATGAATTTTAGTCGTAAAGTTTAAGGGTAAAACTATGCATTTGTCCAAGTTAAAGCAAGAGAATTCTAAGTTGAAGTCATTTCAAATAAACTACTTCGATCATATTTTATAAATAAATTTTAATTTAGACTTATGGGTCTAACTACCATGAATTTTTCCTTTTAAAAAAAAAATCATGAATTTTAGTCAATTTCACCATCTTTACATTTGATATTTGAACTTTACATTTTATAGCAATTCTATTCAAAGTCAAAATGGTTTACACCCATGCTAAGGTGTCTTGCCTACATGTAAACTAGAAATAAGATAATCTCACAAAGAAATTAAAATCAAAACTCGTCACTTTGACCTCATCGAAATGTTACATTTTTTCATATTCTTTTTTTTTTTTCATGTTCTTTTTTCTCCAGTAAATATATATATCGAATATGGGTTCTAGAGTTTTAGTTTCTGTTGATAGACGATCCACGAGTGGTTATGCAATTTATTTAGGTTCCAATTTAATCTCCTAGACAGCAAAGAAGCATCCTACTGTAGCTCGTTCTTCCTCTAAAAGTGAATATAAAATTGTTGCTAACACAACAGCAGAATTACTTTGTTTACAATCTCCACTTAGTGAAATGTGAATGCTCTATAAAGAACTGGCTAATGTGTGGTGTCATAATATTAATGTCATCTATATGACTTCGAATCCTATTTTTCATGCTCACACAAAACACATTAGCTTGATTATCATTCGTTAGAGAACAAGTTCTTAAAGGCAAAATTCGGGTTCATTTCATATCCAGCAAAGATCAGATTGGCAACATTTTTACCAAGCCTTTAGGTGTTCGTTATTTCCCATTATAATTTGCTTCTAAGCTTCCAAAATATATTATTATTTCTTTTATATATTACATCTGATCTAAAATTTAAAATGATAAAGAAATTTATTTTACTATTTTTATTATACTATTTATCAATGTTAAAAGTTTTATTATATTGTTTTTCAATTTATATAAATCATCTATGTAAATTTTATTGTTTATATTTTTTCAAATATAATTTAATTTTTTACTAATAAAAATATATTAAAATATAAATAGATAATGTATTAATAAGTAACTCGTGTAATGTGTAGATACATGACTAATTATATATTAGTCCTGGTGTATTTAACCGGGGTCCAATAAGTGGTAACAATTAACTTGTACTGCGTGTTACTGCCTGAACTATTCTCTGCTACAGAATATTTATAAACTGTAACCTGATGAAGAAAACACCTTACAGTATGAAATTTATTATATGGCCTCCAATCAATAGATAATCAGCAACATGATTTCCTATTTCCTGCTGCATGGGGTGATGGGTTTCCACCCATCTGGGCTTTACTTTCCACTATATTTGTTTGCTGCCCAGTATTGTTATCTCCAGCGGCTAACCGCTGGTTATGGGGATTCTGGGAGCAAACACAATTTCAGATGATGAGAAGAGAAGAAACAAAAGCAGGTTAATGATGCATAGAAGAAGCAAGCTCTTGCACGCCATTATTATTTATTTAGCTAGACACAAATTAATATTTTGATCAGCTCTCTTCTTCTCTTTTTATACACATACAAATGTACCAATCCAACAGTAGAACTTGCAATGAAGCTTTCAATGTGGAATATATATGAACGTCTTTTAAGGGCAAAAAGAGTTTCTAACTCTCTTGGTTCTT
Organism: Mallotus nudiflorus; assembly: GCA_947683625.1. Taxonomy (NCBI): domain Eukaryota; kingdom Viridiplantae; phylum Streptophyta; class Magnoliopsida; order Malpighiales; family Euphorbiaceae; genus Mallotus; species Mallotus nudiflorus. The sequence goes on along the minus strand of CANTUR010000796.1, from coordinate 219,074 downwards.
GTTTATTTCGAATATACATCTATTTCTTAGCATTCATATTTGGCTGAGTATATAATTTCACCTCTACGTTTTATTTTCGCCTCTTAATTTGTATTTCTCAGTTCTATTTAACTCATGCAATAATATAGTGAATAAGCTCTTAATTGCAAGTGTTATTAAACACATGAAATGCTAAAAGTGAGTTTAAAATTAATAAAAATAATAGCAAAATAAAAAAAAATCTTTAATTACAATATCTTCATAAATTAAAATTGTTTTAGTACATATAAAGCTTTTTGTGCTCATATCAGCTTCGTTTATAAAATACAATGATAAAAGTTTACAGTTTAGATAGAAAACAATAAAAGTTAAATAATATTAGAAGTTAATTATATAAAGTTTAAACGTAAAACTATGCATTTGGCCAAATTTAAAGCAAGAGAATTTTAATTTTAAATTGTTTCTAATAAATTAGTTGGACCAGACTTTTATGGAAAATTTTTAATTTAGGCTTAATTAGTCTAACTACCATGAAGTTTAGTTATATAAAGTTTAAGGGTAAAATTATGGGTTAAATGTATCCGTGATGATCCAACTTTTGGTTTGTATCATTTTCGATACCAAACTTTAATTTGTATTTTTTTATTATCCAAATTTTAATTTAAATATCAACCACCAGTCACCTAATGGTAAAGTGCTGAAGTAGCTGTCAATTAAAGAATATTAATATAATATTTTTCATGTTAGCTTCACACATCATTTTTTATTGTAAATTCACATATGATCACCAAAAATTTATTTTTGTTTTAATTCAGATACTCAATTACAATTTGTATTTGTCAATATCAAAATATTTTATTTAAATTAAAATTTAATCAATTCTAATTTTATCAAGTAATTTATTCTGATCATATTAATATTTAACTTTTTAATATTTTTACATACATGCAATTTAGATATATTTTATTATTTAAATTATATACTAATATTTTATTTAAATTAAAATTATAACTTAATTAAGCCTAATACTATAAGTAAATAATTCTTACAATATTAATATTTAACTTCTTAATATTTTTAATATACATACAATTTAAAATATTATATATCTCAAAAATTAAAATATTAAGATATAATTTTTTTTTTAAAAATCACTTTTAAAATCTAGTTAAATGAATAAAATTAATAAATTTTGTGTTTATATAATATTAATAACATTCGAATCATATTAATGTTTGAACTTTCTAATATTTTTAATTTCTTTTCTTTAATATGTTTGACTTTGAAATTTAATAAAGTTTAAAAATATTTATTTTAAATTTTTTTTAATTTGTATTAATTTAATTAAGGAATTAATTTTAAAAAATTATATATATAAATATTATAGATATTTTCAATATTAAATATATCTAAATTGTGTGTATATTAAAATATTAAAAGGTTAAATATTAATATGATGAGAATAACTTACTTATAGGGCTAATTAAGCTATAATTTTGATTTAAATAAAATATTTACATGTAATTTAATTTAAATATCTCTAAATTGTATGTATATCAAAATATTAAAAAGTTAAAGTTAAAGTTCAATGACCAGACATGCATTTAAGGTCAAAGATGACGTGAAAATTGACATGAGGAATATTCTATGAATATTTTTCAACTGGTAACCATGTTAGCACTTTACAACAAGGTGATTAGTGGTTGATGCTTAAGTTGAAATTTGGGTAGCAAAAATATACAAATTAAAATTTGGTACTCAAAATGAAACAAACTGAAAATTGGGTGTAAACGATGGGGTTTAGCGCACATCTAAATGTTTGGTGACCATGACACTGTATGAGCTTGAGGCCCAGTAGAAAATACGAAATAGGTCATAAAGCCTATTCGTAGATGGAGTCACCACCCAAATAAAAGTTAGGATACATTATACAACAATTGGATCCCACAGAGATTGTCAGAAGCCATCATCAGTTATCGGGTTTGGAAAGTGGGTATGGGCTTTTGGAATGCCCACCCAACCTTGCGGTTGGCCTTCATTTATGTTTAGTGTTTTATTATACTTAATTATTTAATTATTTCTTTATTACCACGCAAATTACAATTTCCTTTGAACAATTGTCTCATTTTATAATTAAACTCAAGTTTGCACATTAGTTTCTTTTATGCATTTGGTTTCAACACTCACCGTAAACAAAGCGAATAACAATAATTTACAACCATAAATTTGAATCAAATGGGGAAAGGGATTGGGAATTACAACATTTTACTCAAATGAAAGTATAATAAATGAAAAAAAAATAAAAAATAAAAAAGTATTAAAGTGCATAAAAATATAATAAAAAATAAGAAAAGGGTTAGGTATTGAATTGAAAAATCATAATCGTTTTGATTCCTTGCAATACAAAAGATGTTAGCTTCCAAGACATAAAAAATCATAAAGGGAAAGGCAATAAATTAATTTGCAAAATCATATTTATACAGATAGACTCTATGAATATTTGAACATCAATCCTGAATGAAATGACGAAAATAACCATATGAAGTAGACTAAAAAGCACAGGGAGACAAAGATTCATGAAGATTCAATCCATAAATAATCTATATGAAATATCTAAATAGAAGATACATAAGGGTCTATCAAAGTGACAATTACCTCTATGAAATATCTAAATTGAAGAGGCATCACCTGATTAGCAAACTCAGACGACTCTTAAATTGTTAAACTTCCACTTCAAGTAAGAATATACTATTGTAAATAAGCTAAATCCACAACTACACCTAAAACTCAATAAATTATGCTAAAAACATGACATATTATAAACAATAAACATAAGAGAGTGAATAAACAAACTAATAAACAAGTAAGCTAGAGGTTATGCAAGCAAGTAAAAGGGTTATGCAAATCTATGGCTTAATCTTGAAAAGAATCAAGATAATTACTGAAGAATGAGCTTTTCCAATATAGTTGGCCCTTATAAATGACTGTGGATGTTAGTCTTCCCTTGAATGCAAGCTTTTTACCTCCTTCTTTAAGAAAATCACCCTTGAACTTCACTCACCTTCCTCCCTTTTCAAGAACATTTCTTCCTCTTTTTTCATAGCTTTTTTTTTTTTTACCTATTATTACCAATGGTTCTCTTTTTTTTTTCTCTTTCCTTCTCTCATTTTAATCACTTTTCTAACCCATCCTCTTGCTACCCTCTTTCATCATTGCATTTTTTTAGCCTTCTTCTTTTCCTAAAAATTTTCTTTTTCATTCCAAAAACTGAGTTGTAGTCGAGATGGGCCCACCAAGTTAGCTGCCATAGTCGCCTCTGCATTTAATGTAAAGACAAGTGGCTACTATAGAGGTGGTGCCTCTACGATAAGGCGATTGCCTTTACATAGAGACGTCACCTCTCTAGTTTGCCCTGCATTGGGCCTAATGAGTCGGGGCAGCTTAAGCTTGTCTTGTAAGGGTTTTAGGCTCATATTTATGGGTTTCAAGCCCTCAGGCTCATTTTCGAGAAGATTTTAGATTTCCTTCTTGCATTCAAATTTTACATATCTCATCATCATGGTTCGTTGCAGGCTAACCAAACTAGGCATCCACAATTTGCCCCCTATTACAGGCTAACTGAATCGAGTGTCTATAGTTTGCCTCTTTATTTTTCAATAAACCAAATGTATGCAATAATAATTTTTTTAAAAATCACATGCACAACACAAGAAAACAATAAACAACATATTTGACTTCTAAGTTTCACTTGAGAGATGAATTCTTTAATCTTGAAATATGACCATGATCCTTGGGTTTTCCTGGCCTGATCAGTCACTCATTATATTTGGTAAATTATCTAAAAATGATGATCCTTGGGTTTTCCTAGCCAGGTGCACCACTTAACTAAAATACAGACTCTTAGGTTTTCCTGGCCTGATCACCACTTAATTAAAATGTGATTCTTAGGTTTTCTTAGCTTGATATATCACTTAACTGAAATGTGACTACTAGGTTTTCTTGGCGTGATCACCACTTAACCAAAATATGATTCTTAGGTTTTTCTAGCCCAATCGTCACTCAACTGAAATATGGACTTCAGGGATATAACTTAAACAACCCTTTCTTGATCATGAGCTTTAGGGATAAAACCCAAACAGCCCTCTCATTAACCATGAGCTTTGGGGATACAACCCTTTCATTGATCACAAGCTTTGGGGATACAACTCGAACAGCCCTTCTTGATCATGAACTTGGGGATACAACCTGAACAACTCTTTCTTGATCATAAGCTTCGAGGATACAACCCAAATAGCCCTCTCTTGATCACGAGTTTTAGGGATACAATCTAACTAGCCCTTTCTTTTAAAATATAATCCTTGGGTTTTCCTAGCCCATTATATCGCTCAATTTAGAAAATCAACTAGAAAACTTTCATCCCATACCTCGAATCTTGAGACACTCTCGGAAAAGTTTATTTTTTTCAAATTCTCCTTTCTTAAAATTAACCCCTTCATTCTCCCTTCTTTTATTTTTTCCTTCTTGCCTAAGAGACCTAACTCAACCCTCTTTCACTATAAAAATCCACCTTTCTTTTCTTCTTTTTTCTTTTCTTCCTTTCTTCTTTTTCTCATCTCCTCTTCTACTTCCCTTCTCTTCTTCTTTCCCGTGCTTGTACTCTTTTGAAAATGGACAATAAGAGAACACCATAAATGGTCAAGTGGGATCGCATTCCTCCTTTTGAAAATGCCCCACATAATCTTGGATTGTCCAAGGGAGATACAATTCCTCTCTTAGTAGATTTAAGGACTCACATCTACTCATTCGCGTTCGGAGAGGTTAGTATCTGAATTCTTCTTATTTTTCCTATAAATCACATCAGGTTAGGTTATATTTATGTTTATTTATCATTTATGATTGAAAAATAGATTGATTGAACATGCATTTTATGGATTTGGTGGGAAAATTGGATTGTTTATTGACCTCCATTACGTAAAGATGATCACCTCTTCGTTGTGGCGATCGCCTCATTGCCTCATAAAAAGAGATGATAGCCTCTTTGCAAACATGAAAAGGCATTGCCTCTTGCACAAAGGTGATCACCATTGTGATAAGGCGATTATCTCATCCATAAGGCACTGCGCCTCTATAGCAGGGCAAACCAGCATGTCTGTAATCACTTAATTATTCTTTACTTCAAAAAATAACAAAATTATGTTATATTCATTCAACATCCTTAATTCCCTTTTTTTGCAACATGACGCACAGACATTCAAGGGCACTAGAAATTTCCATGGGGCCCGAGTTTTCTATAATGACCTGATCGAAGATCAAAAGAACCAAATTTAGAACACCGAGTTTAAGGACTTTGTAATCTTTCTTCCCTCAGAGCAAGGTCGAATAGACTACCAAGCATTACACATGCTGATAGAGAGATAGTTTGACATGACGCACACTTTCCACCTCCCTTATTGGGGCTCACTCTAGATCCTGTCTCTTTTATTACTATCATAGGGATCACAATAGCTGGAGATCCTATTCCCCTCAATGCGAGCCTACACTAGTTGACTTTGGAGAAGGTCACTTACATCGAGCATCTTCTAGGTATAATTCCAAATATGAAGGGAACCCATACTATCAAGCTTGACTCGATCTAGAGCTTTTATACTCAGGACAGAGCTGTAGCAATGGTCATTCCTTGTGAAGTCGACTAAGATTTTCTAATTTATCTCCTCAATACCACCTTCTTTGCTGACACCACCAGCTTTATAGACTTGATGTTCTTGTTGCCCTTGTGAGACTTAGATCAGGTGTCTATATATGATTAGGGTAGTTGTGCTCTAGCCTACTTTTACTGGAGTATGGATGAGGTAGTCGTGGGGCTAAGAGGTTATGCAACTTTTGGCACACTATCTTGGTAATCCTTACTTTCCCTTTTCTTAATTTATTTCAATATCTATTCACTAACACTTGCTATCCCTCTTTCTTTCATAAGTTTGGGCCCTAGAGCTGGGGTTACTTGTCAACATACTATGAGTAAGGGATGATTTCCCCACCATTAGTAAGTGGGGCAATAGCCTTATTCTAAAGAGGCATTTAACCTAAGAACACATCCATCAGCAATACCTGAACTCTCTGATACAGGATACAGTTCCTATAATAATCATAACACTTGTTAGTAATTTTGAAAATTTGACTCATTTACCTATTGGTGCTTCGATTGCAGATCTAGAATGACTTATGGGATCTTGAGAATATATGGAACATGGAGATGACTCATTTTAGACCATTAGCTTAGAGTAGGGTCCTCCTTTATGGGCCAAGTTATCAAGTCTAGTACTTTGGTGATCAGATCCTAAATTAGAACTGGGGAGCTAGCACGAGGTGCATGCCTAAATCCCCTTTGAGGAGCATACTGTGGACTCTCAAGTTAGAGAGCGTTGAGCTTGATCAAGCTGTCACCGGAGAACCAACCATGGACCATATTACTCAGATCAAGAGTTGATATATGGAGTTTATTTGGACTCACCTCTTATTAATAGTTCCCTTTGCTATGACCTCTACTTCTTAAGTAATTATTTGATACTCCCTTTTTATTCAAAATTATCATGTCTTAACATGGTTTTCTTTTATTTTTAGGCTACAACGACTAGACTTGCACCCTAGGCCAGACCTTAGGTAAGAGAGAGAGAGCCTTAGAGATGTCATCTTGATCCAAGAAAAGAGGGGACTTAGGCTGCGGTTGAGCAGATGAGACCCCCTATTACCTGCAGCTCTCAGTTCATCTTTGGCAGTTTCATTTACACCCCTGATCCTTTAGCTCATTATTGGGTTCCTCCCGAAGAGTTATCTCACCAATTCCTGACCTTGGATGAGGATCTCACACCTGCATGTACTCCTGGGGGCGATACTCACATGAGTTTGATTTTAACCTATCTCCTGAACCATTCTTAACATATTTGTTAGGTCTAACACTATTTTAATAATGCATATTATTTTAGAGTAAGGCCTATACATGTATCAGATGATAAAGGCTTAGAGGGACTATATGTTGGACATTACCTAGCAGTGAGGATAATAATCTCTCCTACATTTATATGTATGCATGCTTGCATAGTTTACTAACCTTTGGTTTGCTTGAACATGATCATAAAGAGGCCATCCGTGTGAGAATTACTACACTCGAGTGCCAGATTGAAGTCCTTTAAATCAATGAGGATGACAACAAGGATGGGATGATGATGGCACTGAAGGAGGGGATGACCCTGAGGGCACTAAATCATATGCTTTATAGATTAGGGCCCATGAACTATTCTCTTTTTACTTGTTGCTTCTGTTTATTTCTTTATTTCTAATACTTGCGCATTTTTAACTCTTGTTAGTCGGATGCTTGCATAATTTAATTTTTTTTGTCTCAATGAATTGTAATTTTCATATACAATTTTAGCATTAATAATTGCACATATGCGCTTTTTAAGATGCAAAATTTTGATTATCAAGGATGAGATTATATAATCCATCAAAGGCTTTTCAATTGTCATTATTGGAGAGGCGATCGCTTCATGGCCTTCTACTAAAGAGGCAATTGCTTTATGACATTCTGTGGAAAAGGTGATCACCTCTTTGTATTGAGGTGGCACCTTTTTAATGAGGTGATTGCCTCAGCACCAGGTCAGTTTCTCCTCTTTAAATTCCCAATTCCTCACTTTCAACCCCATTTTTAGGCATCTTCGCCCCACACCTCCATTTTCTCTCTTTAGATACCCTTAAAATCTTGAATTATAACTGAAAGAAGCCTTAAACTACTATAACTAATATTCAAAAGCTTAGATAATGGATCATAGGCCAGATTGGAGCTGTTTCACTTGTCAGTCTTTAGTTCACTATATGCTAAAAAAATTAACTTCCCTTTTCTCCATATAATAGCTCAGTTTTGGGATCCTCAAAAACACGTCTTTTAGCTTATTATAGTTGAGTTATACCCCCTACTAGATAAGTTTAAAGCTCTTTTAGGTTATTAAATAGATTCCTTTTGCCAACTTGCAGCCCCTACGCTGGGAATTCTAGACTTATTTCTATCCAACACTAGATGACTCGACTGTTCAATCTTCTACCTCAGTCTTCATCTCATAACCTTCTTGATTTGGATATTGCATTAGAATCCTTCCTTAAAGCTATCACAGACACTGACAAGGGAGAGCTCTACTGGCCCCGAATGATGGCCTTTATTTGTACGCTCAATTCCTACTCGTTTCACTTTTTGAAAATTACGATTCAAACTCCTCCACATTCTAGACCAAGTGGAAGTATGACTCAACACTTTCCTTGTCATTCTAGCAGAAACCATCATCGACTAGTTAACTTTATGGAGACTAAGTAATTTATTGGAAGTCAATTCTTATTGGAGGCAAGTTTCTTATTCTTCGACTTCTATTTTATAATTTACTAGCATTTTTACTTACCCCTCACTCTTATAGATGTGGTTCCATGAGAAACTAAGACTATTTAAACATCCCTAAGATATAGCACGGTATAGAGCCAAGCATTACAGAACTAGAAAGTTGCATCTTATATTAAAGAACATTCAGAGCTGGCTATCAACATTCCTTGATACTCTAATCCGATGGGTGTGCCCATGGTGGAGGTTACAACATGTGACTATTTGATATTACACTTACTGTGTTCCAATTTCCAGTCTCCATTCCATAACTTTTTATAACTTGACTCATCTTTATCGTCAGTATACGTATAAGCAAATGATTATGGGGTTAGTTCATAAGTTCGAGCTAAGGCCCCTCTCTCAAAATTTCCTAGACAATTTAGTCGCTACCTGGCCTTATAAAATCATTAAAAGAAACATAAACTACAATGAAGGTTAGACTACTGATAATCATTACAAAGCATAGATTCAATTGTAATAGTTAGAGAAAGATGAGTTTATTAGAAATAAAAGGATAAGAGAATTACAAGCATTGAGTGCTCGAGGTGCTCAACAAAAGAGAAGAAAACAAAATTAGTTTAAGAATTAAGTTGTCATTTCTCTTTTTGTTAGATAGAGCTTCCCTTTAGTTAAACAATTTGTAATAAATACTTAATGCAATGTTTAACAATAATTAAAGCAATTTATTTCATTTAATTTGAGCACAATTTGTATATACATTTTGCTTCTGACACATCTCATGTTGTTAGTTAGCTTGCCCATGGAATTTTCCAACTACCCATTTTTATCTCTCTCTCTCTCTCTCTTTCTCCTTTTGAACTGTCCTTAACTTTTAGCAGGACTGCCTCTTTCTAGGTTTTCAATTCAGCAAGACCTTTTAATTTTTTTTATAATTGTTGTCTCTAACTTTTGTTTAGATAGCCTCTTTTCAAGGTTTTCTCCCTAGCAAAACTTTTACAAAAAGTACTTCTTAAGCTTGTCCAAGTTAATAGACTCTCAAAATTCATTCCCTTCGATGTCACATAGGATAGCAACACCCTTGGAGAATAACTTTTTCACCACATACGAGCCTTCCCAATTCCTCTTGAATTTCCCTCATAGGTCAGTTATAATCGACTTTATAAGCTTCATCACTAAGTCTCCCTCTTTAATCTTTCTTGGCTTGATCTTCTTATTATAAGCTTTAGCTATCCTTTTTTGATATAGCTGAGAATGATCAATAGCCCTCATCCTCTTCTCATCCAATAATGTCAGTTGTGCCAATCAACTTTCCACCCATTAGTACTCAAGGATCTTAGACTTTAAGAGAACCTTTAGGGATTAATTCTCGACCTCTATTGGCATCATGGCTTCACACCTATATAATAAGGAATAAGGATTGACCCTTGTTGAAGTTCTAGTAGTAATTCGACACCCCCTAATGCAAACTATAAATAATCCACCCAATCTCAATAATTCTCTATCATGTTAGCTATGATCTTCTTTACATTCTTGTTTGCAACTTCCACTGGCTTATTCACCTGTGGCCTGTATAGAGATGATATGCTATGTTCAATTTTATAGTCTCTTAATAGTTTAGTTGTCTCTATCCAAAATTAAACACCATTATTAGTAACAATATGATACGGCAGCCCATATTTGCAGATTGTATTCTTCTTGATAAACCTCAACATTTGCTTCGAGTCGACCATAGTATAGGACTCAACCTCAAGCCATTTGGAGAAATATTCTATTGCCATGATAAAGTATCAATGACCGTTCGATACTCTCGGCCTTATCTCTCTTATTATATTAATTTCCCAAACTGCAAATGGCTAAGGAGAATTCATTCTTTAGAGCTCCATAGATGAAAAATTGCTCACATCCTTATAAGCTTTGCAGTTATAGTAGCTCTTTACAAACTTGACGTAATCTATTTCCATGGTAATCCAAAAATAACCTTGATGAGCTATTTTCTTTGCTTGGACTGTCCTATTCATATGTGGCCTACACACTTCTTTATGAATCGCTTCTATAATTTTTTGGGATTCATCTTCATTAACACATCTTAGGTGAACTCCAGTTGGCATTCTCTTATACAACATCTTGTTATAACTGATAAATTGTTGCGATAGCATTCACAAGGACATGTTATCTTTCTTGTCAGCATCCTCGGGGAATTGTCTCGGTTTTAAGTATCACTATAAATTGTAAAACTAAGGCCTTTCAATGGTATCCACCAGCATTACCTTTATTTATTCATAATAAGGGTTTTGGGACTTCGCTAATATTAGAGGCCTAACCTTTGTTTGTTTCCTACTTTCCCACTTAGAAGTTAGAGTAACTAGAGCATCAGCTATCTAGTTCTCTTCTCTCGATAGATGAATAAATTAGCACTAACTAAAGGATAGAAAAATAGCAGCCAAATAATCCTAATATGGATGCAACCTTTCTTCCTTTACTTCTCACATATTAGAAGCCTATTGTACCACCAGCATAAAAACCCCATACATGGTGACATCCTCTGCCTGTACATTGTATAGTGCTTCTAAATTGAAGATGCAAGCCTCATACTTTACTTGATTGTTTGTTACCTCAAATTCAAGTCTTTTCGCCATCAGGGTCATTTCTCCTTCCGGTGTGATCAATATTATACCAATACCAACCCCTTTATTATTGACAGCTCTGTCAAAGTACATTTTTCATCCTTGTACCTTTGTGGCCCCTAAATGTTCATTAGGAAATTCTAATTCCCATTCTTGTCCATCAACTACTGGATTTGAGCTAAACAATTTGCTAGCGCCCTCTCTTTTACTACTTTCTTTACCATATAATCTATGTCAAATTTGATGAGAAGTATTAACCATTTAGCTAGCTTTCCTGTGAGTGACAGAGTTTATTGAAGGTACCTGAAGGGATTATGTTTAGAAACTGCTTGTACCCTATAGGACTAAAAGTAATGTCAAAGCTTCTTCGTCTTTATCCAAATTATAGCTAGATATATTTTCTCTGCAAGACTATAATTGGCTTCATACTGCAGTAGCTTCTTACTTAAGTAATACACTACGTGTTCAACTTTCTCTTTATTTTCTTGAGCTACCATTACCCTTATTACATCCTTCTCAATCGCCATATATAGGATTAAAGGCTTAATTGGCTTTAGTAGGACTAGAGGATTTATCAAATAGTTATTAACAGTTACGAAAGCTTATTGACATTCATCATCCCATATCACGGGTTGATTCTTCTTTAGAAGCTTGAAGATTGGCTTACAATTAGTAATCAACTTAGCTATGAACCTGCTGATATACTAAAAATGCTATACAAACCCTCTAACTTCTTTTTATTCTTTTATACTGGCATTTCTCTAATTGCTTTAACCTTATCGGGGTCCACTTTTTTTCCTTTCTAACTAACAATATGTCCTAGCAGTTTACCAAATGTTACCCTAAAAACATACTTATTTGTTCAATTTGAGGTTGTACTTTTTTGCCCTTGCCAAGAACTTGTCTAGAGCCTCGAATTACCCTTCTCTAGTTACAGACTTCACCATTATATCATCTATATACACTTCTATCTCTTTATGGATCATATTATGCAATAGAGTAATCACCCTTCTCTGATAAGTAGCCCCTGCATTTTTAATCTAATTACCATATAACAATAGATGCCTTACTCAGTAGTGAAAGATGTCTTTAGCTTATCTATTATTGCGATCATGATTTGGTTGTTCCTTGAGAACCAATCCTTAAAAGAGTACATTACATTGGAAGTCGCATTATCGACTAATGTATCAATATATGGTAGTGGGAAATCATCCTTTAGGCAAGCCCTATTCAGGTCTAGGTAGTCCACACACATTCTAACCCTTCCATCTTTCTTGGGGACTAGAACTATATTTGCTAACCATTGGGTGTCCTCTACTACATTCAGGAACTTTGCCTTTCGCTACTTCTTGACCTCCTCTTTAACCAAAAGAGCGCATGCTAGCCTTAGCCTTTTTCTATCCCAGACATGTCTTTATAGCCTATACTTTTTATCTTTTTATTAGTGTTTCTTTCATTTTTTCTCTCTCATTATGAGTTAAATTGAAAGCGAGCAATATATTTTTAGGGTTATCATTCGTGCCTAAATTAAATGATTCAATTTGCATGGAATTAATGCCAAACATATGCATGAAATGATAATCATAAATAGAATAACAATTAGGAAATACATAACACAAATAAGCAAACTCAGACTTTATTGTATTCACTTTCGAAAAGAACAAATCATCAATTTCAAACAAAGAAGTAAAGGAAATATCAAAATCATCATAAAAAGCATCCATAATGGAACTGAGGATGTAGGCTTTAAGATCCTGCTCCTTGTTTTGATCATCAGCGTCCTTCATCTCCAAAGCGACTATGTTCTCCTCAGACTCTTCTTCAGCTAGTATTAGCTATTCCACAGGAACTTCCTCAATAACAACTTTCATCATTCAGTTCAGAAACTCAAAAATGATTTTAAATCTTGGGATCACTTCTTTGGCTAGCACTAAAGGTTCTAGAGCCCCATTGTATAGATATCTGGTGCGTTCCCTTATAAAAGTTTCCTACAAAGCCTTTCTCTCAATCATAACCTGTTCCTATTTCTTCTTTAGTTGATCCCAGATGTCAATTTCTTCCTTAAAATCATCAGTCCCCTTGAATCCTATCATGAGCTTCAGAATGGGTACCTTGCAATTCGTAAATCTCGAGGGTTTGCTTTGGTTCTTTCCTAATCTCATGTTGGGCATGAATTTCATACTACACATCATATTAATAACTCTCTCATCTATCTCATCTTCATAAATTATGCAAACCTCAAAACTCAGACTTATGGGGATTTCTTTGGGAGCTAGCTTCAAACTAGCAATAACGGCTTCAATTTCTACAAAGATGTTGATAACCTTGCCTTCATGCAGGAACTTAATTTTCTGATGGATAGTGGAGGGGACACCACCTAAAGGATGAAACCATGGCCTTCCCAATGGAATAACAAAGGTCATAAGATTTTCAATTGTGTGCAGGTCGACCCAGGTCTCGGTAGGTCATGTCCTGACCAAAGCTCTGAATGTCCCCTCAACAAGCTTTTTCATATCATCATAGGCCTTGATGACTACCTTAGAAGGCTTTAAGTTTTTCATACTTAACCCTAACTTTGGTAGAATCTTCAACAAACACACATTAATGGCAGAACCATTGTTTACCATAATATAGCTAATCATCTTTCCCTTTCTTTTAGCCTTGATGAATAAGGCTTTGTGGTGATCCCTCCCTTCCAAGGGTAAATCATCATAAAAAAAACATTATGGTGCCTTAGGAGGTTCCTATTAATGAATTAACCATCTGCTTAGGAGTACAGCTTGCGGAGATCTTTTTCTAGTCTAGAGCCAAAACTAGTGCTTCCCGATTGTCTCTAGAATGCATAAGTAGCTTCCAAACACTGGCGATGGTTTCCACCTCTCCCTTCATTTCTTCCCATTTTTTGACTTCTTTATCTTTTCTGATTCAGGCTCAGTAGTTTCAACTTCTTATCTTTTCTCCTCAACCTTTTTCATTGACTAGCCTAATTGATTTTCCTTATCATCCTATAAATCAACCCGCCATTCATCTTCGTCATTAGAGCTCCAAATATCTAATGCATGCACAGTAAGCTCTATGGATTATTTATTTTGGTTTGGGTCTTTTGGTTCAGGTTCAGGCTTTAGTGAGCTATAGGCGATATCAATAAAAGAGTTCAAGATTTATTCTTCTATTAGACCAGTGTTAATCAGTAAAATGGGTGGGTTAGGCAGTGGTACATTTCGGTAATTGGGCAGAGGGTTATTCTAGGTGTTCAAATTTCTTGTCTTAGTGTTAGTGATTTTACTTGCATCGATCAGGTCTTAGATTTCATGTTTCAATTGAGCACAACTGTCTATGTCATACCCAATGGTTTGGTGGAATTTACAAAAAGGCTTTGGGTTGGCACCTGGCAATGGTTGTTGTAAAGGTAAGGGTCATAACATGTTTTTTTCGATCAACTTCTCGAGGACTTTAGATAGAGGCTACCCTAAATTTGAGAATCTTTAGGGTTGCCTAACAGCATTAATATGTAAACTGCTACTTTGTTGCCTAATGGTATTGACTTGCACATTAATACTTGAGCCGACTCCATCTTTGCCCCTATATCTTCCCTTAAAGAACCATTTTTCCTGGGCCAAATCTAACTCCCATAAATCTATATAGTTCTTTGAAGTTTTGGGTTCCCAAATCCCTCAGTTTCTTAGACAATGTCGAAACACACCCCTCTATTGCTAGCATCAGTTAGTTAGACTCGATAGGCCTATGCCTCATTTAAGATAGCTTCCCCCTCCAATGAGTTAGATAATCAATGAAAGTCTCATTAAACCTTTGCTTTGTATTCTCTAAATCCCTCAAAGATACTTCTAACTAAACATTAAGACCATACTACTTTGCAAATGCAACGCATAGTTCTTTCCAATTGCATTGGATGTATGGTTCTAAAGCATAACACCAATGGATTGGTATACCCTCCAATAACATAGGGAACTATTTGACTATTTAGGCTTTAGTCAATTCTATGGCTTTTATGTAAGTCACATACTACTCTAGGTAGGTGCAAACGGGGGTCCTTGTTTCCATAATACTTTTTCATGTCAAGGAATTTGAATTTTTGGGGTGACGGATCATCCTCCTCATCCATATTTAAATCAGTATAGTCCAGGAGAATTGGCCTCCGTTTATGTTTTGTGTTTTATTACCTTTAATTATTTAATTTTTTCTTTATTTCCATGAGAATTGCAATTTTCTTTGAACAATTGTCTCATTTTATAATTAAGCTCAAGTTTGCACATTAATTTCTTTTATGCATTTTGTCTCAACACTCATCATAAATAAAGCGACATTCAAAACAAATGGGGAAAGGGATTAGGGATTACAATGCTTTACTCAAATGAAAGTATAATAAACAGAAATTAAAGTAGAAGTAAATAAGCATTAAATTACATAAAAATATAATAAAAATAAGAAAAGGGTAAGGTATTGAATTAAACAATCATAATCGTTCTGATTCCCTGTAGTATATAAGATGGTTAGCTTGTAAGACATATAAAATCATAAAGGGAAAGGCAACAAATTAATTTGCAAAATCAAATTTATACAGCTAGACACTATGAATATTTGAACATCAATCCTGAATAAAATGGTGAAAATGACTATACGAAGTAGACTAAAAAGCATAGGGAGACAAGGATTTATAAAGATTCAATCCAGACATAATCATTATGAATATCTAAATAGAAGATACATGAGGGCATGTTAAAGTGGCAATCGCCTCATAACAGTGAGGTGTCGCCTGATCAGCAAACTCAAATGACTCTCAAACTGGCAAACTTCCACTTCGAGTAAGAATCTACTATTGTAAACAAGCTAGATGCACAACTACACCTAAACTTAGTAAATCATGATAAAGACATGGCATATCACAAACAATAAACACAAGAGAGTGAATAAATAAACTAATAAACAAGTAAGCTAGAGGTTATGTACACAAGTAAAAAGGTTATGTAAATCTATAGCTTAATCTTAAAAAGAATCAAGATAATTACTGAAAAATGAGCTTTTCCAATATAGTTGGCCCTCAAAAATGAATATGGATGTTAGCCTTCCTTTGAATGCAAGCTTTTTACCCTCCTTTTTCAAGAAAATCATCGTTGAACTTCACTCACCTTCCTCCCTTCTCAAGAACATTTTTTGTCATGACCCAAACTAGAAGTCATGACCGGCACTAGGGAACGGGAATTCTTTCAAATCCGGAACCCGTAGCAAGCCTTAGAAAATAAAATCATGCAATAATTAAATAAAAATATGACAGAATTAAAATTTTTCGAATCAATATATAATATAAATACTTCAAATCCTTCTCAATGAATATATCATCGTATAGTAATCAAATACAAATTCTTAGAATATTAAATATCCACAACAAAATAATACTCCTCAGACATAATAACACAACTACTGCAGTTTCTAGAATACAAATCAGTGGTTCAGATTTTTACATTATATAAAATAGTCGGGACTGAAGAACACCGGTAAAGAACTCTACGACTAAAGTCTGACAATAAAGGATCTCCTTAAAAAAATAATTGACGGGGGTCAGACCTCACTGAGTGAATTATTATACTATATATACATGCAATCTAAACCATAACAATCAGGCATCATTATATATATATATACACACACACACACGAATGCCAAACTCTACTTTTCTAAATATACAAAATGTAGAAAATCTTTAATTAAATTCATGAAGGATCCATAGAACCTTAATAATAGCAACCTCAGACAACCCCATCATCACTCTAGCCATACAAGCTCACTTGATTCCAAATAGAATACTTATTCCAAACTGGACAGTAGACTAGCCCCGAGACACTAAGTCGACCGAGCTCCAGCAGTTTGGCTATCAGTGTGATTGGCCACGAGACCCCTGGTCAACCGAGCTCTAGCAATCATACTATTTATCACCTCATATCTCTATCAACCCAATAGATCATTTATTCCATTATGGACAGTAGACTGGCCCCGAGACACTAAGTCAACCAAGCTCCAGTAATCTGACTGTCAGTGTGATTGGCCCCGCAATCACACTATCTATTATACCATTAAGCTTAGTCAAATCAATCAATCAATTATAATCACCACAATTAATTCTCACTCAACCCTTATCTATCGCACCGGTATGTACACAGTCCTAGTGCCACCCACTAGGAAGCACGTTCTATTGATATCCTTCACTTAAATAAATCATTCATTCGGAAAATAATTAATGTAGAACAATATTCATAATAGTAAAATCAACCATATATATATACCAAAAATATACCTAAAATATACTCGGTATATTTCGAGGGTATATATATATATATATATACCAAATAAAATATGAAACATACTAAAGGTAAACCGTTAATAGAGTTAAAAACAATTTAAGTGCATTTTAATAATACATCATGCATTTGCTTAAAAATGTACCTAAATATACAAAGAATATATCTAAGTGCACAAATCACTTAATAAAACAATTATATATAAAATTTCATTTAAATATGTGTTTAGGTTTAACATATATTCATAATATACCAAAATGACCTAATTTTCTAGCATGCATATATCACAATTAAACCTTAAGTATACGACTAATGTTTTAGGTTTCAATTAATAATAAAACATGCATTTATTTGAGGAATATATCAAAAATATACCAAAAATAAACTTAAAAACAATTTAAGTGTAGGTGTATAATATAGCATGCAATTATCTAAGAATAAACCTAAAATATACTGAAACTATACCTAAAGTATACTAATCATTTAATAAAATAATTGTGACTAAGTATAAATTTTAAAACATGTGTATATTATTCAAATGTATTAAACATAAACCTAATTGTTTAATGTGCATATATCAAACTAACATGCATAATTATTTAATATGCATATATAATAAATACAACCCTAGATATACCAAAAATATTATAATTTAAATCACTTTAAAGACATATAATGAAAATGGAAAACCCTAAGTGATGCATCTTATATGCAATGCATATATATACAGTATAATAACTCATACGTTAGCACTCCACAGGACAAACTCGGCGGGCCTGATCCGTTAGGCCTTGATCTCGGCGCAACTAAATAAACAAACGACAACATGAAATCAGAACAAATTTAACAGAAATCCTAAAGACTCGATCTAGAATTTTAGACACAGAATTAGAATAAGGATTTGACCGGATATCACGTTTTACGAGAATTCTACTGAAAATCCGGCAGAACCTCCCCTGTAAAATGGATATCTCTCTACTCAAAGAGTAGAGTCGGTCCTGCAAAGAAAACACACTTTGGAATAACACCAAATTCACAACAACAATCCCTCGATCGGACTCCAAACTACAATTCACCGACTGAGGTTCACAATTTACAGAATAATTACAAAACACCGAAAATGCCCTTTTATAATAAAAATACATGTTATAATTCCAAATTACATAATTAACTCTAAAACTTATTAAAAACCGATAAAAACTCATTTATTTAGAAAAATCGTATAATATACATATAATTTGAAAATAATTTACAAAAAATAGTTTTAATTAGTTAAAAATACTAAATAATTTGTAGAAATCATTTTTATACCCTAAATAACTATTAAAACTGATTTAATTACATTTTTAACCAATTTAGTGTAAAATTACCAAAATACCCCTATATATATAAATTTACTAAAATAAATCCAAAAATTCACCAAAAAAAATATAATTACTAAAAATTAATTTTCTCAACATAAAACTCAATAATATCAATAAATATACTTAATTAACCAATTAATTTCAATTAAACACATAATTAACCCTATTTTTCAAAATTACATAAACTTAATAAATTTCAAATAAATATATAAAAATTCACAAAAATTACAAATAAATTTCTATAATTCATTTCAACACCTATAATCATCATAAAACACAATTTCATAGTTTAATTAATTTATTTCGAAAATTAGAAAATATTAATAAAATAATAAAAAATTCACAAAAATCAAAATAAATTCCAAAACTTCTACAAAAATTACAGCATGTAGAATGAGTTTCCAGGATCAAATTTTGTGAAGGAAGTTTTTATGAATTAATCAAATTGAAGCTCAAAAAAATTTGAAACCCTAAATGGCTGAAATGAAGAAATTGAAACCTAGGAAAATCTAGACCATTTTAAGTGAAACAAAGCTTGGAATCACACTCACCTGAGCTCAAGGAGAAGATAGAGACCAGTGGCGTCGAATTTGGTGGCCGGAAACGGCTTGATCGGAGTTGACTTCAAGTTTCGGCCTCTTTTGAAAAATCCGGCCAAAACACATCGGAAATGGGTGCTTCAGGCGTCAGGAATGGCTGGCAAGGGAGAAGGAAGGCTCAGGGGCATAGTGACGGCAAAGAAATCAGCTGAAAATGGCCGGAAATGGAAGAAAAACTGATCGAGGAAAGATATGAAGAAGACAATGACATTTTAGTAAATAATACAAACTTTATAATTTTGATAATAAATTATATATATATATATATCCACCTTATATTATAATAATATATATTTCCACACACAAATAATTCTCACCACACAAATATTTTATTATATTTAATAATTTATACACCTAAAATTAATTAATTAATATTAAAGCTAAATAATAAAATTAAGGAAATTAATTAAGCTCTAATTAATTTAAATAAATATACATATATAAATTTTATTTAGCACTTAAAAATTATGTATGAGTTCATGCAAATTCGTAAAACTAGTCAAAATAATTAATATTAAATTATTTACGTGTCAATTTTTCCGAAAATGAAATTCCTAAAAAAAGTTTACGTAAAATACTTAAAATAATATAAAATAATTAAAATTAGCTTTAAACAAACAACAAACTCATAAAATATCATAAATATATACAAAAATTATTAATATTGTATATCCCGATGCAGTATAAAAATATTTAAAAATTCGGAATTTTACATTTTTCCTTTTTTTTCAGAGTTTCTTTTTTTTTTTTTTTGCCTCTTGTTGCTAATGGCTCTCTCTTATTTTTTTTTTTCTTTCATTCTCTCCTTTTTAATCACTTTTTTAGCATATCCTCCTACTACCCTCTTTCATCATTGCATTTTTTAACATTTTTCTCTTTCTAAAAATTTCCTTTTTATTTCATAGACTGAATTGCAGTCAAGATGGGCCCACCAAGTTGGCTGTCATGATCATCTCTGCATTTAATACAAAGGTATGTGAGTGTTGTAGAGGCGGCGCCTCTATGATGGGGTGATCACCTCTACGTAGAGGCATCACCTCTCTAGTCTACCGTGCATTGGGCCTAATGGGTTGAGACGACTTAGGTTTGTCTTGTCAGGGTCTTGGGTTTATATTTGTGGGTATCAAGCTCTTGGACTCTTTTTGAGAAGATTTCATGTTTCTGTCTTGCATTCAAATTTTATATTTCTCATTATTAGACTTTATTGCGAGCCGATCAAACCGAGCATTCACAGTTCACCCTTCTTCTGACCGATCAAACCAGCTGTGTACAGTTGGGTGACCACATATGCCTGTATAACTATGCATTTGGCCCAGTTTAAAGTAAAAGAATTTTAAGTTTAAACCGTTTCTAGTAAACTACTTCGACTTTTATGAATAAATTTTAATTTAGGCTTAATGGGTCTAACCACCACGAATTTTATTCATATAAAGTTTAAGGGTAAAACTATGCATTTCGCGAAATTTAAAGCAAGAGAATTTTAAGTTTAAGTTGTTTCTCATAAACTACGTCAGCCAAACTTTTATGAATAAATTTTAATTTAGGTTTAATGGGCCCAAACTACCATGAATTTTAGTCAATTTCACGAACTTTTTTGTGCCACTTTGATATTTGACATTTGACATTTGAACTTTGCATTTCATAGCAATTCTATTCAAAGTTAAAATGGCTTATTCCCATGCTGAGGTATCTTGCTTACATATAAATTAGAAATTAAATGACCTTAGAAAAAAAATAAAAATCAAAACCGCTCCTTTTTTTTATGTTCTTTTATTTATATATATATATGTGTGTGTGTGAACATAAAAAAACTTTTCATCAGGTCTACATTCAACACATATAGCAAAATAAACTTCTTCAGCTTACACCCAACTGCAATAATTTTCTAACTTAAAATATTACTCTTAAGTTATAGATTACAGATCCTTCAAGACAACCCAGCGTTCATATCTCGGCGATAAGTATACTTTAGCAAAGCTTCAATGCTTAAGACCTTTTGGACAACCAATTGTACATCGTGCTCATCAGTACTGTTACTCACAACAGACAATCTCTCCACAGAGGTAAAATATATTAAAATTTATGTAAAACATTAAAATTTAGAATTTTAAAAATAACATTAAAAATATGTTTTATATTTTTTATCTCTGATATGTTTAAAAAATTAGTTAATGGTGAGCCAAATTTGATTTTTCAAGATACTCAAGAGATTTATATATAATTCTTTGAAAATTCAACCAATACTTTAAGAACAATTCCTTATTAAATTTTAGAGCATAGCTCTGCATACACGACTGCATTAGTAAGTCCCTTAGAATATGAATCATTAATACAAGAATAATCGTTATCAAGTTTAGGGCACAGCAAACACACACACACACACACACACACACACATATATATATATATATATATATATATATATTTTGAAATTTTTATCTACACTAGGTGTAAGTAATTTACACTTAACCATTGAGAATTAGACACGTATCTTTTTATTGGGTGTAATACGCCCAGTGTAGTTAAAAATTTCCTTTTTTTTAGAAAGAGAGAAAATAACTTCATTAAAACATCAAAAGAATGGAGGCAATATCCTCTAGAATGAACAACACAAGATGGAACATCCTCAATCAAAATACACAAATCATCTAAGGACATAACCCATCTAGCAAGCAAATGAGCTACTTTATTATCAATCCTAGGAACAAAAGAAAATGAAATAACATCAAAAGACTTAAGACAAATGAAGAATATCTTCTAAAATAATAGCTAATGGTGCAAAGTTTGTGATATCACACATGTATATATTTTTGTTTAATTAAAGAACTTTGTTTCCTGAACTGATTATTCGGAAAGAGAAGATAGCCAAATATATTTAAGGAAAGAACCATGCCTCAAGAAGATTGCTAAACAAACAAGGAATACTCTCCTATTTGATATAGGATTCCTGTCTCAAGAGGAATTCTACTCTTTTCAGATCTAAGTATCACTATAAATAGGATTTCATATCCCTCATTCTCATTCATCATATTCTTTCATATTCTAATTGTTCTTGCTTTCTCTCTCTATTTTCTAACTTAGGCATCAGAGTATTTATGGGGATCCTCCATACCTCTCACCTTGCCCTTTGTTGGTCATTTGCAGGATCCCAAGCTCAAGAGTTCTAGAAACAAGTTATCAAGTTGTGCCATCTGTGGGAAACTCTAGGAAAAAATCCATTCATATATTTGCTAAGTTAAGACATCGACACTATGACTTCCAGCCCACCAATCTCGACTCTTGAAACTCAGATTAACCTCTCAGCATCCATTCCTCCAATTAATCAGTCAACACCTCTCCCAACAGTAGTACTTCCAGCAACTTTCCAATATACCAGACCTTCATCAAAAAATATGCATTTACCTTTTAGAAATGCCCATGGCTGGCTGGTTTTTGGCACTGACTTTCCATATTATGCTCTATTACAACACCATCACCGTCCAATACCTTCCATACCTTTTCCAAACCTAACATATACACTAGTTATAACTATGCCAAACTTGAACACTATAACCCAAACAATTAACCTCACCCAAACCAACAAGGAAACCATGATACAAACTATCCAAGCTCAGATAGCCCTAAACCAACAACAGTTGAACACCTTAATTCAAAGTGGCAACCCTAGGCCAGCTCACATGGACAATAACACGACACCTCTAGAGATACCCGAGGTGAACAAGGGGAAGAGTAAAGTACCAAAAGGGGAATATAATTCAACAATTTTGGCTCTCGACCACTCGAAGTTAACTCAGAAGGTAGAAGAAGTTATATACAAAGCCCGTACAAGACCAAGGAAGGAAGATGAATGTATTATGGAAGGCAAAACGCCATTCATAAGAAGGATAATCCAGACAGAGATACTTACTAATTTTAGAATCCCATAACTAGATCAGTATAATGGGACCGGAGATCCCGTCAATCACATATCCGCATTTAGAATAAGAATGTTGCTCCAAAACATGAATAATGGAATCAGGTGTAGGGTCTTCCCAAGCACACTCATAAAGAATGCCCAAAAATGGTTTCATCGACTCTCAGAGAACTCCATAACCTCTCTTGAGGATCTGGCTGAAAAGTTTCGTACCAATTTCATCACTAACATCCCCCCTGCCAAAAACTTCAACGATCTTCAGATGTGCCGATAAGAGGTTAATGAGTCCCAACGAAGCTATCCTGATGATTCAACAAGGTAGCTATGCAGATTGAAAACCTTATAGACAAAGTTGCTATAGAAGCTTTGAAAAATTGCACTAGACTCGGAAAGCTCAAAGATAAGATAATGATAAAGGAACTTGACACTTTTGCAGAGGTGATGGCTATGGGGGTAAAAATGATAAAGATGGATGAAAATATAAGGATGCATAGGGAAGAAGAAAAACCACCAACCAAAGATGAAAGATCAAGATCCAGATGAGCAAGCTTCTTAAAAATAAATTTCAAAAACCTAGTAGAAAGATTTGATAAGGATGCAAATAGATACACACCTCTAAATACCTCTAGATCCAAAATCCTTATATGGGTTAGAAAAAATAGTGTAGGAATTACCCCATCAAGCATAATAAGCCCAAGTCGGAGATCCACACAAGATAGGGGACATTATTGCCAGTATCACCAAGAATATGGGCACGACACTGAGGACTGCAAAGAACTGAAGAATGCCATAGAAATACTGGTACAAAATGGTAACTCAATAATTTCATGGACACATCTAGAGGAAGTAGGAACCCAGAAGCTCATGTGCGAGATAGGCTAGAAGCAAAAAAGGCTCAGAATGAGCCAGCCGGCATTATTAACATGATTATTGGTGGGGAAAACGCTAAGAAGAAACCTAAATGGAGCCGTGGAGAAGGGCTAACTTTCAAGAAAAGAGAGATCATATTTAATTCAGAAGACGGTTTGCATGTTCGTCATCCCCACTGTAACGCCCTGGCGATAAATGTATACATTAATAATTATTTGGTGAAGAGGTTTTTGGTTGACAATGGAAGCGTCATTAATGCATTGTCTTAGAATGCTTACAAAGCAATGGGATGCTCCGTCACCAACCTGAAAGCCATCCAGAATCCCATTACAAGCTTCTACAGAGGAACTATATAGCTAAAGAATAGGAATTTAAAGCATTTATCACTAATAAATTATCGTATTCCACCTCCACTCCATAGAAACACATATCCTTTGTTAATTGAAGACCAAACAAAATCACCTGAGCCTCCAAACTCTCCACTAAATTGAGCTAAGCCACTTTCTTATACACAAACATTAAGATCTCTCCATTATAATCTTGTATTCTACCCTAAGTGTTGCTAAAGCTTCACATTGAATAACTAAAACATCAGAGTTAAGCTTAATAGATATTAAAGTTGGGGGAGACAAAGTCAAAGCCATAGAAGCAGAGTTTAAAGATATTGTCACAAAGTCGCTTGAACAAGCTTCAATGGAATATAGATAATTAAGAAATCGCCTGGATACCAATAAAAGATAGGTGTTGATTTAAATTCTCACGAACCACTTTATTTCGATGGAACAATAAATCCCACAGAATCATGAGAAATGATTCAAACTAAGCAGAAAAGAGAACCTAAAAGAAATACAAAACCCAATCAAATATGATGAGAAAATGAATAGCAACAACTCTAATAGAGAGCTAGCACCCCAACCAGGCACACCTAGGGCAAGAATAAGAAGAAAAAACATGCAAAGGAGATTCCTCGAATTGATCACATAGTTGGCATTGATTCACCACTTAAACTCCTCTATCTTACAGAGTCTAAAAAGTCAGGAGAATATAATTACATAATCTCCATACAAAAATCTTAACCATTAGAGGGATACAATAATACCATAACTTCTTCTAGAAAGGCTTATAACTAGAATTAACATCATAAGCTCCATGTTGAGAGATTTCTAAAATAAGGAGTCATCTGGCAAACGGAAACTAATTGGAATTGATAAAATGGCTAGAGCTTCCAATGGATCAAATAGAGTTTGGACCACATCCACTTTCCAAGCTCTCCAGTCAATATTAATGAGATCATCTACCATAGAAACCATAGCGGAGTTCTAGTATAAGGAACACAATTAAGACCAAGCCTTGGAATTGACATAGTGGAAGAATGATAAAACAAAAATTAATGATTATTGAATTGTGCACGATTACCAATCACTAATCGTCTATGACTTGTAATTCTTAATTCACGGTATAGGCATTAAAATTCAACGAAATTTGGAAAAATTGAAAAGGATTCAAATTCTATTATTCATAACGACGACTAAAGTCCAAAAACAAAAGCTTAAATAGAAAAACCCTAAAAATAATCTCAAACGAAATAGGAAAAAATGAATCATAAAACAACTAAAACACAAAATTGCCTTTTTGGATGCCTAAATGATAGAATTTGCTTGAAAAGCAATGGAGCTCATGAGCTTTGATCATTGGGTCTTTCCAATTAAATTGGGCTCTTGATTTTCCAAAATCCGAAATTCCAAAGTTGTAGATAATTACAAAACTTCCATTACCGTAATTTTTCATAGTTTTCCAAAAATCGAATTGCTTGCTCTTCGACATCCGCATCATTCTCCTTAGGGTGGACATAATTCACCCATAAATTTGACTCGTCTAAGGAATCACCTGCATATGGAATCAGATGCTCAACATTAAAAATGTATGCAATGTGAATATGGTTAGGCAACTTCAAACGGTAGGCATTAGGATTTATATTCTTAAAGACTTCCACTAGTTCAATCTTCTTAGCAGATAGCTTATTATATTCATATGCAAGAAATCTCTCCTTGGTAAGGATAGCCCACACATAATCTCCCATATAGAACTCAACATGTCACCTCTTCTTGTCAACAACCTATTTATACTTGGAGGCAGCTTATACTAAATTATCATGGACAACCTTATGAACTTCTTGTAATCCACTAACAAAATCCTCTACCTTGTTATGAACCCTCATTTTTTCTAGGAGAGGAATCAAATCCAATGGTCCTTTTGGCATAACAAAATATACCACAGTAAAAAGGCTAAATCTAGTGCTCTGATTGACTGCGTGATTATGATCGAACTCTACTTGACATAGCTTCTGATCCCAGCTTTTCACACGTTCACCCACTAAGCACCTTAAAAAATTACCTAAAGACTGATTCACCACCTCAATTTTCCCATCTGTTTATGGATAATAAGCACTACTGAAATTAAGCTGTGCATTCACCATTTTCCACAAACTTCACCAAAAATGACTAAGGAACCTGGTATCTCGATCAGACATAATAGATATAGGCAACCCATGCAATCTATAAATATCTTTAAAAAATAACTGAGCAACATGAATAGCATCTATGGTTTTCTTACATGGAATAAAATGCACCATTTTTTAAAATGATCAACTACCACAAATATAGAATCATTACCTCACTGTGTGCGTGGTAACCCTAGCACAAAATCCATGTTGAGCTCCACATAAGGCTGTGAAGGAATTGGCAATGGCCTATACAAACCCGCGTTAGATGTTGTTCCTTTAGAAATTTAGCAAATCCAATATATCTGCACCAGTTTTTCCACTTCTCTACGAATGGTAGGCAAAAAATAATAAGCCTACACCAATTACGCAATTCTATCTCATCTAACGTGCCTTACACCATGCAATTCTTAATAATTTTTAAACACAAACTACAATCTTAAACATATAGCTTATTACCCTTGAATAGAAATCCATCATGTCATAGGAAATCTATTTTTTTCCCCTACTTTAACCTTAGCCATAATAGCAGAAAAATATGGATCCGTCTCAAATAATTCTATAAAGGAATCAAAACCAGGTACCTCAATGGACATTTAAGTCAATGAGCTCTTTTGTTTGCTCAACGAATCAGCCACCCTATTAGTAACACCTGACTTATGCTTCACCATAAAAGTAAATCTTTAAAGATAAGCAACCTAACTCGCATGTCTAGCATAAATTTTATTTTGCTGATGTAAATGCTTCAATGCCTCATAATCTGTGTACAAAATAAACTCCCACTTAAAAAAATAATGACGCCAATGCTTAATAGCCTATACTACATCATAGAATTCGATATCGTAAGTGCTATAATGCAATCTAGGCCTGGATAACTTCTCACTAAAATATGCAATTGGTTTGTTGTTTTGAATTAGAAAAACCCCAATTCCCACCTTAAAAGCATCTAAATGCAACTCAAAAGGTTGATGAAAATCTGGAAACACTAAAATAGGATTTATAGTAAGGCATAATTTAATAAGCCCAAATGCCTTTTCTACCTCATCTGTCTAAATAAACTTTCCTACTTGCCTCATGCAATTAGTAATAGGTGCCATAATGCTGCTAAAATGTGAATTAAAATGCATATAAAATGAATCCAACGTATGGAAACTCCTCACCTCAGCAATAGTAGTAGGTTTTGGCCAATGTTTCACAACCTCTACCTTTGGTTCATCTACCTGCAGTCTCTTGCCCGTCACAATATAGCCAAGAAACAACATAGTGGTAGTAAAACATGCACACTTCTTAATGGTTGCATAGAACTTCTCCCTACACATCACAGTGAGAACATCTCACAACTGATTAAGGTGCTCATCTGGGTTAGCACTATAAATCAAAATATCGTCAAAGTACACAACAACACACTTACCAATGAAAGGCCTCAAAATTTGATTCATAACATGCATGAAAGTGCTTAGTGCATTCAATAACCCAAATGACATGACTAGCCATTCATACAATCCCTCATTTGTCTTAAAGGTTATTTTTCATTCATCACTGGCTCAAATCCAAATTTGATGGTAACCACTTTTCAAATCCAATTTAGTAAAAATTGTGGCCCCACTATACTGATAAAATAAGTTATCCAATCTAGGAATAGAAAAATGATACTTGACAGTTATTTTGTTAATGGCCAGGCTATCAATGCACATCCGCCAAGAACCATCCTTCTTTGGTGTTAGAAGAACTCAAGCTCTCTTGAATATATCCTCTAGCTAATAACTCTTCCACTTGCCTCCTCAACTTTTCATTCACAGTAGGACTCATCCTATAGTGTGGTCAATTTGGCAAAGATGCAATTGGTTCAAGGTCAATTTGATATTGGATATCCTGTATGGGAGGTAATCCTTCAGGTAATTCTTCTAGAAATAAATCGTTGAACTCTTCCATAAATGGTAAAACTACATCAGGAACCATTACTTCTTTGTCCATCATCTTCCTAAATAGGACACAAACAACTTCAAATTTCTGCACCACCCTATCAAATTGCACCAGAATTAATAAATTAATACAACTCTTATTATCTTCATACACTTGTTCAGGCTGATCAATATCCTTATTAAGCATTACCATGATCCTCACTCCCTCAAACATGAAACTATAGATGTTAGCCTTCTCGTTATGAGTTACATCTCAATCAAATTACCACGGTCATCCTAATAATAAATGACATGCATCCATGGCTATCACATCACACCAAACGTCATCTTTATATTTTTTCCCCGATATAAAAGGAAACTAAGGCACACTTTGACACTATTACCTTGCCCCCTTTTTTTAGCCATACCAAATTGTAAGGCTTAGGATGCTTTATAGTAGGAATCCTTAATTTCTGGACCGCCCTGCTACGATTATATTCTCACAGCTACCTTCATCGATCACAAATCTACATACTTTGCCCTTGAAAATCCAGGTAGACTGAAAAATATTATTTTACAGTCAATCATCATTAGTAGCTCTAGGTGTTAGGCAAGATATCTGCACAACCAAAGTAGCCCCTACATTATTAGTCATGACCTCCTCATCAACATAATTTAGGTTAAATATCAGGTTGCTGATTAGGTCAGTGACATATTCATCCTCATATTGCTTATATATCTCAACAAACATTACCCTTTTTCCCTTCTTCCTGCAATCAGCCTACCTATGACCCACTTTTCCACACACAAAACACTTGATATAACTACTCGAGCTAACTTTCTATGTAGTGGTTGGCACTACCCATGATTTTATTATAACACTGCCTTGGGCCATTCCGCCAACCACATGACTCACATTACTACCACCTCTTGTACCTCCGATTCCAAAAGCCCACATAAAGCCACTTAGTTATCACTTTTTAATCTGTAACGCCCATTGGTGCACTGCTGAAATAGATATAGGATCAAACATATTAATTGTCTCCGTAATTTGTTCCCTTAAACCCCCAATATACTGAGCAACTAATTGGTTCTCTATCTCATGCACATCATTGCGAGCAATTAATTGATAAATTTCAATGGTGTAATCATTAACTGAACAATTCCTTTACCTCAAATATTGTAAATGAAGGTACATTAAACATTGATAATTAAAAGGAAAGAATGCAGCACATATCTGTTTCTTCATCTTCTCCCAAGTCGTAATTTTTTACTTCCCCAATCAGACTTGTGTATGTTTAATTTACTGCCACTAAGCCATTGCACGATCTCAAAACCTAGTTGCCACCAATGGTACTTGTAAGCCCTTTGACACTCCCTTAAACTCCAAGATCTCTTTTATCATGGCCAACCAATCAAGGAATTCTTCTGGTTGTAAGGTACCATAACATTCAGGGATTTTAGTTTGTATACTTGCCTCCCACCATCTCCTATCATCATTCTCGGCATGCTGTCAATGACGCCTATATGGTATGTCATTATAACCATCACCATAGTCATCTTCATCATCATTTCCTTCAGCAAAAGGATTTACCTGGTCATTAACATTAGGGACCCATTATTGATTCAAATGCCCCCTATTTTGATCAACTAATAACTCACCCATTCTCTTTGTTCGCTATTCTATGAAGGTGTTAACCCATTGATCCATTTGTTCCATTTGCTATTTGAACCATTGCTCAAAGCGACGTAGATCATCACACTTATAAACCTCTTCCACACGTTGTTGTTGTGGTTGTTATTATTGTTGTCTTCTACAAGATATCTTGTCTGAGGAGCACAGCTCTGATACTTAACTGACGTAGCGAAAGAGTGATAAAATAAAAATTAATGATTGTTGAATCACGCACAACTACTAATCATTAATCATCTATAACCTATAATTCTCAATTCATGGTATAAGCATCAAAATTCATTGAATTTTGGAAAAATTGAAAAGGATTCGAATTTTATTATTCATAACGATGGAAAAAGTCTAAAAATAAAAGCTTAAATAGAAAAACCCTAAAATGAATCCTAAAAAAATAGGAAAAAATAAATCCTAAAACAACTAAAAAATAAAAGTGTCTTTTTGGAGGCTTAAATGATAAAATTTGCCCGAAAAGCAATGAAGCTCACAAGAAAACTTAGTGACTTGTGATCATTGGGTTGCTTCTAATCAAATTGGGCTCCTGATTCACCAAAATCCAAAGGTCCAAAGTTACAGATAATTATGAAATTGCCATTACCATAATTTTCATAGTTTTCCAGAAATTGAATCACTTACTCTTCGACGTCCGCATCAGGAATCCAATTATCAAACCATATATTAATATATTTCCAATTCCCAACTCTCTAACAAAGGCCATATGAAAGCACCAGGATAGCTTTGTATAGACTACACCGTGAATAAGATCGATTCCATTTTAGTACCCAAGAAGGAAGAATGCAAAAATTTACTGCCTTCAAAACCTATAAGTTTAAAGAATTTGGACTAGAGAGAAGATGCCACCTTTGTTTAGCTAAGAGTGCAAAATTGAAGGAGAATATATGTCAAAAACCCATCCCACCATCCATTTTAGATTTTGTCATTCGATTCCAAAAATAGCAATGGATAGGCCAATCAATTGAGTTACTACCCCACCAAAATTTGTTAATTATTAATTAAATTTCATCATAAAAAGACTGAGGGAGAGTAAAATAACTCATTATGTAAGTGGAAATGGCCTAGACAACTACCTTAATTAGAACTTCCTTTCAATTAAGTTACTACCCTACCAAAATTTGTTAATTATTAATTGAATTTCATCACAAAAAAACTGAGGGAGGGTAAAATAACTCATTATGTAAGTGGAAATAGCTTGGACAACTACCTTGGTTAGAACTTCCTTTCCAACTATAGACAAAATTTCTCCTTCCATTCTTGAAGCTTTTAACAAATTCTATCTTGCAAAAAGTTTTTAAAAAAATTAGATTTACCTATAAAAGAAGGCAAACCCAAACATTTAGAGTGATTAGTAATAAACTGAACACCAAGCACACCTTGGAGGTCTTCACACTAATCAACTAAAACCTCTTTACTAATAGACACTCCAGATTTATCAAAATTCACCAATTTTCCAGTAGCACATTCATAAAACTTTAAATTTCCTTAATTTGATCTCAATCTGATAGGGAAGACAGACAAAAAATAATGTTATCATCTATAGAGAGAAAATGAGAAACATTAGGACCATATTAACAAGCTCTAGTCAGATGCAATAAACAATTTTGCACTAAAAAAAATTAAAGCAAATAGACCCTCAGCACAAAACTAAGAAAGATAAGGGGATAATGGGTCACCATGCCTCAACCCCCTAGAAGGAACAAGAAATCCCTAAGGCGATCCATGGACCAAAAAGCTGAAAAGATAGACAGAGCTAACACATCGCATAATCCACTTGATAAAATGATTAGGAAATTGCATATGAATTATAATTCTCTCAAAAAATTACCATTTAAACCTATTATAAGCCTTACTTGTATTCAATTTCACAGTTAAATTACTAATTCTTCAGTCTTCTATATTTTATGGAATGAAACATTTTATGGGCTACAATGGAGTTATCGGTTATCAATCTTCCATAAACAAAAGCACTCTGATTAGGAGATATCAATAATGGTAGCACCACTTTAAGCCCATTTGCCAAAACTTTTGCAATGATTTTATACAAAACAATGCATAATTAATAGATTTTAAATCTTGAATGAATTAGGGTTTTTAACCTTTAAAATTGAGATTGGAAAAGTATGGTTTAAATTTTCAAGCATAACACCAATAATAAAAAAATCCAACACTAAGGAAGTAATATTAGAACTAACAATATTCCAATAATGTTGGAAAAATAAAGCAGACATACCATTCAGACATAGATATTTACTTGGGTGCATTTTTTTAACTATTGAAACAATCTCCTCAGCCTGAAATGAAGCATCTAAAAATTCTTTATCCTCACCCGGCAGAAAGGAAAGAACATTATCCAATACAAACTCCATATGTGAGACCACTAACTACTTAATAAATTAAAAAAATAATCATGAATAACCCAAAAAATAGCCTTAAGAACCTCTTACTAATCCCCATTCAAAATTTTAAGTCAATGCAACAAATTATTTTGGCAATAGGCTTTTTAATGAAAATTTTTTGTGTTCTTATCCCCATCTAACAACTATGAAGCACGAGAGCATTGCCACCAAAAGGATATTCCAATAACTCATAAGCCAATTTTGATGGTTCTAGATTTTTGTTTGATTCTCTTGGTCATTAGATTGTGACTGTAACTTTTCAATATGCTTGGATGCCTACCAAATTGTGCAAATCAGATTACCAAATTGCTACTTTTGCCATTATTGTAAATCTTATATACAATTTGATATTTTATCTAAAACCAAAATTAGACCATCTCCCGTGACTTGAGTCCCCCAACACTCATGAATAAGATCTTCATATGACCTTTCTTTAATCCAAAAAGCTTCAAATCAAAAAGGCCTACTTTTCTTAAATAAGAACTAATTATTTCCTTCACTATTAAGCAATAAGTGAAAGGTGATCAAAAGAAAATTTTATTAAATGAATAACCATCGAGTTCAAAAAGAGATTATCCCAAGATGAAGAACAAAAGCTTTGGTCTACCCTCTTTAGTATATGCTCATAACCCTTTCTACCATTATTCTAAGTGAAGGAACATCAAAGAAAACCTATATCCCAAAGTTGTAGATTATCCACAGAACTTCAAAAACCTAACATGATTAAAAAAATTTACATCATGACCACCTCTATTCTCATAAGCATGTGTTAAGTCATTAAAATTTACAAAACAAACCAAAGGAGTCAAAATAAAGGAACAAATTTCAGATTGTAAAACCTAGGAATGCAACTTAAAATGAGACTTCTGCAACCCATAAAAACCAACACCATACCAATCTGTGACACACAAACCCTACTCTTAGTAAGCCGAGTCTC
This sequence comes from Mallotus nudiflorus, assembly GCA_947683625.1. Lineage (NCBI taxonomy): Eukaryota > Viridiplantae > Streptophyta > Magnoliopsida > Malpighiales > Euphorbiaceae > Mallotus > Mallotus nudiflorus. The sequence goes on along the minus strand of CANTUR010000796.1, from coordinate 185,589 downwards.
CATGAGGAATATAATGTCTAGATTTTTACAGTGAATAAAAATATGAGAGATCAAATAGTTTGAGGATTCACTAAACCTCGAACATTCCAACTAAATATCTTCATGAGGCCTGACGGGGCTGCACAATAGCCTCTACCTCATAACCATGGTCACTAGTTGCCAACAAATAAATAACTTTTGCTTTTTACCTAGATATATAGAACTATCATCATTTAAACCTCATTTGCTGCTTGGGGACACAAATTAGAAATAGTTGTAGTTTTTACCCCTCTATCCACACTTTCATGTTTCTTCATACTCAGCTGATGAAACCTTTTGGATCATCTAAGGATGTATACATCTTGAAAAGAGGAATTAGTTTCGAAATCCATAAGTTTTGTGTCTCAATCCTTTTGAGATGTGCATATATATTTTCCTAAATGAGTGGGATGTAGAGATTCATTAATTTCCAAGGATACATAAATATGGGCTCTTTTCGCTATAAATGAATTCTCAAGAACCTTGTCACCTTCATCCGCATTTGAAGAGGGAACAACCTCGTCCACTTGGAGCCTACCATAAATTGATTGAGACTCCAAACTTATTGAGTGTTTTGAATGTGAGCTTAGTCCTTTTAAATACCCGTTAGAAGAGACAACCTAAAACAAGAATCTGTTTCACTTCACACTTATCCTCAGTGTGTCTAATGTGACCACATCATTAGCAAAAGTTCAATAGCTTTATTTTATCACTCGCACTATTTAGCACAGAAGAACCTCTTCTCAAAGGTTGTTGAGAATTGATTAAAATTCTCAATCAAACAAAACCACCCTAGGAATTTATCTCAGCATCTGAAACCTTAATAACTCCTAACCTTTCTCCAATTTTTCCTAATGAACATTTGTATCATCTATTTAGGGGAAGATCATATAAACACACCCAAGAAGGACAATGGGTGAGATCAATTTTGGAAGGTTGTTCATCCCCTTTCAACTCACCAAGATTAATAGGTTGTCAATTATAATGCCATGGAACATCTCACAATATTCGTACTTTATCACTCTTCGATGAGAATTTACAAACAAACACGTTTACACCTACCTCTTAAAGCTTAAAACCTTTTGAAACATGCCATGCCCCAGATAAAGCCCTTGATAATGCTATCAAATTAAAAGGCTGACTTGAGACAATGCTTTTTCAACTACACATAACTCAAGTCGATGAGAATTATGACCCTCACTCGATCTGAGATCTATTACCTCTTCTTCATCATGAGCTAATGTGAACTGTTCCATTAGATTACTCAGCTCCTAAGCCATTAGAGATAAAATTAAAATAAAAAAAAAAAGGAAGAAAATCATCACTAACAGAAAAAGAAACCCTAAGTCTAGGTAGAGAGAAAACTCCACATGGGAACTAAACAAAACAAAGATTAAATGCAATTTATAATGATAATAATTTTTTAATACAAAAAAGTTGCAAAAAAAAAAATTAATAATTACAATATTAGTTTAGTTTTTTCAAAAAAAGAGAAACAAGCTTAAATTTATATTAATTAAATTTGACTTAAGTTGAAATTTTAAAATTCAGATAAAAGTATAACAACTATAACAATTAAACAAGTCATGTCATCTTTTGAAAACTAGAAACAGAAAAACTATTATAATTTGCTTTATTGTGATCTCAATTTGATTGTATAATCAATATTAAAGTAATATTAATCAATTTACTTTTTACTATCAAAGTGCAACATTTATTAAGAATATTATAAAATTAATTTAAATAATTTTTTTATTATATATAATAGTCCTCACAACAGAGATTGTGTACAATTAACAATTGCTTATTAAATTTTTACTAATTGCTTTTTTTAAAGAATTTAATATAATTTGTGTTGATTGTCTTATTTAAATTTTGAATATATTTCATTTTTATAAAATAAAAGATAATATTACTTTATTGTTCAATGCTTAAGAACATTAGTGTATTAGATATATTGTATTATTTGATTTAAATATTGTTATGAGCATAAAATGACAAATTAAAAAAACTGAGTAAAAAATTAATCTATTTATAATAATAATAATAATAATAATAATAATAATAATAATAATAATAATAATAATAATAATAAGACAAAGAATTGGAGATTTAAGTGGGAAAAATAATTCTTTTAGAAAAAAGTGGGTAGTATAATTAAATAAAACATACTTTGGTGGCAAGTAATCTTTACGACCAATCATAGTTAGGGATAATTAACGAACAAAACAAAACCAAAATGCACAAACCATCACCGCCATTAGCGATAGTTAGTTTCTTTCTTTAGCTTGTAGAATCCAAAGTCACTGCTATCTCTTTCTTTTACTTTTTCTTCTTCTTTATTTGATTTGGTCAAGAAACAAAACTTACTTTCTGTCATGAATCGGAATCAAGAAGTGACCACAATGCAGTAGGAAAAACGAATTCTACGAGTTTCTGGTTTCAGATTCGCTCCTAAGGACTCTGAATTGTTCTACCAGTATCTTTATAGGCAGACTATAGGTACCCTTTTGCCTGTTGATCTCTCCATTGTCAAAATATGCAATTTGTACGGAGTGGATGTGTAACGATTGCACCCCTCCCCTCCCGTACCACCATATAATATCACATTACAAATGACAGTATAGTCAGAGAGTGGTATTACCTAATCACCTTTGCGGTACTTAACAAGATATCCTTTGGGTTGCATATAACATAAGCATATATCTTTGAATATTTTAACATTGGCAAGCAACATTTGATTACATAACTTAATAAAAATATATATACAAGATAGGGTGTCCTGTCACCTTAGCATCTAACAACCTTAATACAATACATGATCATAGGTTATATAAAAATAATCCACCCCAATGGGCTCTACAATAACCCTGAAAGCAAACTCAGCATCTATGTCATGACATATGACATACTTCACAGTCGTCTCTAACTCAAAAACCTCGTAAGTCATGGTGGTCCACTACACAGCCATATGAAAATCTCTAGCTATATAGACTAATATGTATGGCCTATACTAAAAAATATACAAGAAAGCAAGTGTGAGTAATTCGTAGTGAGCAACTAAAGAAAATATAATAAGAATACCAAAGATAGAATTAATCATGTACCTAGAAAATAATAACAATAGAGGAATTTCACAGAAATTAAATTCACAACTCAACATAATCGATTTGGAAAAATATGTAAACATGGTCTTCTTATTTCACAATTGTTGAGTTTATTATTCCTCTATTTTTCTCGAGGTTTTACATAATTATTCTAAGCATACTGTTGCAAATTTGAATCTAGATATAATTCATAAGTACAAAAATTTTGAGCATTAAAACACAATTAAACATGTCTAGATATTTTATGCTTTATATTGACTATCATATACTAGACATGACCCGAAAATAAAATGACTGTACTTTCAAAAATACAATTTACAGTTAACTCCTTCTCGGAGTAAAATCATCGCATAGCTCCATCTCATGGCAAAATAAATAACAGCTCTTTCTTAGAACAAAGTGAATTATAAGATCAATATGCATACTTAGTTACACATAAATCCGCTCCAAAAGCTTTTGAATTTACATGTTGTCCCAAAGACAATTCTATTTTATTTTCGTTGGCCAACACAAACATTCAACTGCTTATGATAGGCTTCGCATAGAAAAGCAACTGTATTTACACATAAATATAAATATGCCAAAATAAGACTTGTCAAAAACCCCATGATAGTACTGGACATGATAGTCGCAAAATAAAAAATATTTGGAATTAAACATCAAATTTCATTAATAGAGGTACACTCTATTAGACTCATACAATTATGGCCTTGACTGCTTATTCAAAAGTTTCAAAGTCGGAAATGCATTAGCTCAGAAGTGAGCATTCTGCTAGTTAATTCCTTTAGATATTTGTTTTTGTATTAGAGTAGTTTTCTCGGCATAACCAAAATAAATACATCAAGTTCACTAGCATTCCAGAAATATTCATAAAATTTTAAATTCTTAAACAAAAGGTTTAGAAAATATTTAGAAAGCAATAAAATATTTATGCTATTAATTATTTATTTATCGTTGACATATTAACATCTGTACTAATGTTCAATTTAGATACATACCATAAATATTTATCTCAAATATTTCCCTTAACTGGTATTTAAATAAAATACATATGTGTATACAAATTTAACTTCAAGACTTATTCTTTATTAAAATAAAATAGGAAGTGGCTTAATTAAGTGAGCATAATTAATTTAATAACATATATATATATATATGTCGAGTTTCCAAAATACAATATCAAGTTCAAGTATTTAATTCTCAAGTATGTATAATTCTAATAAAAACCTTGAGTCCAATAGGTTCCAAAGTACTTGATTAATAATCATAACCGGTGTAACTTCAACTCATGTTCATTATTCAACTTATTAATTTCTTTGCATCTACAAGGATACCGTCAAACCAATTATAACCAAAAATAGAACAATTAATCTTTAACTTAAAATCAATTTAAGCTTAAGAAAAACATCACTAATCTTGCAAAACTCGCAGTTCAACAACCAATCAACCCAATATCCACAAGAAGGCCATACATATCTTTGGAAAACTTTCTTATTTCAATAAATGAATGCTTCAGCAGCAAAGCACGCTTCTCTAATTTTTTTCAAATCTTTTATTTCCTTGTTCAGTTACAAAGCATTGTAATTAAATTGTTTAAGGAGTAAATTCTGCACTAGCAACTCACAGAATTCTGTATTTGCAATACACAGTATTCTGCACTTGCAACACACAGTATTCTGCACTTGCAACACACAGTATTCTGCATTTGCAACACACAGAATTCTGCACTTTAAACTCACAGACTTCTGCACTTGCAACACACAGAATTCTGTACTTAATCTCACAGAATTCTGCACTAATTCTCACAGAATTCTGCACTTCTATCTCACAGAATTCTGCACTAATCTCACAGAATTCTGCACTAATCTCACAGAATTCTGCACTTTAATTACTGAAAATTCTGCATTTTTATCATTTAGAATTCTGCAGAAATTTAGCATATATGACAGCAATCAATTTCCAAATTTTGAAGGAAACTTGTACAACCAATTTTTCCAAGAATTTAACACAGAAATAACCGACTTCTGGGGCTGCTTAGGAACGAAATTTCAGCAGCAAATTCGACATAACACAACAGCAATTTTTGTTAACAACACAATCAAGAAATCTTGATGATTTAAGACAAGAAGTTTACCATGTTTTCAAGCTAGCTGTGCAGCTAATTCCCGAAAGAAATAACAAGAATAAACAACATAGCTCAAAGCCATTGATACTCAAATTCGACGGAATCAAATGAGACAGAAATCAGCAGTAAATTGAGCAATTGAGCCAAACTTAGGATTTAAACATCCCAAGAAATAACAGCACTGAAAACTCAAGAGTTCAACAAAAATAGTAATCAAGAATGTATCAAGAGATCGGTGAAAAACCACTCACAGTCAAAGCTAGTCTCCTCTTTATCCCCTCGCTGCTGACAGACTCCAAACCAGGGCCACAAGCAGCTCCTAATCACCATTAACAAGGAACTTCTTAGTTCTAGCACAAAGCTCAACATTTACAACATGCATTCTTCAAGAATTCTGTATCTAAATCTCCATGCATGCAACTTCTATCTAAACTAATCCATACTTCTTAGCAATCACCCATTGCTTCTTACCTTAATGTTTGCTTGATCAATTCGAACTCAACCTATTCAAGCTCTTGGTTCTTTTTTTTTTTTTTTTTTTGCTGATTCAACGCACTTGATCAATAACTTCCTAAGAAATTTGATCCCTCACTCTTGCTTCTAGAGAAGGAATAAAAATTGAAACCCATCTCCATCTACATGCAAACTGATTTCCTCCCTCCTTTGCTGTCCCCTTCACGTTCTTTTCTCTCTTCTTTTGATGCAGAGAAGAGCTTCTTCTTCTTCTTCTTCTTCTTCTTCTTCTTCTTCTTCTTCTTCTTCTTCTTTTTTGGTAAATGTGGCAAACTGTAAGGTTAAACTCACATGCCTCTTGTCACCTCATCACCTTCTTATTAGATATTCTTTATTAAATCCTTATTATTACTGATCTTAATTTACAAGAGAGATATGTGTCCACTTACATGCAATTCTCTTGATAACTCATGTTTTATTTACAGTTACACCCTTACATTTTCTTCCTTTTTCATTTGTACCCTTCTTAATTCTGAATTTTCTTTCAATTGAACCCTTAACTCAGTTATTTCTTATAAATTAAGCCCTTTCATTAATAATTACCTTAATTCAGGACTTAATTAATTTCTTAAATTTAATCATTTAATCAAAATAAATCCTCAATTTATCATGTCCAATGACACGAATGTGACAAGATGAGCTATGGACTCTGTGGGAGAAGTTTGGCAGTGGTTGCTTGAATCTGAAAGATTATTTCTATTTCTTCACCATGCTCAAGAAGAAAAATAGCAACGATTCTAAGCAATTTGATCGAACTGTTGACGCTAATCGTATGGGAATATGGAGCATAGAGCACAGTAGAGAACCATTTGAAATTGAAATAACCAACAGCAGCACTGGGGATAATGAGATGGTTTTACAAGGATTGAAGAAAAGGTTTCACTATAAGAACCCAGCAGTGCCTAAATAGAATGGCCATTAGATCATGCATAAATATAGTCTTCCGAATTAGAATTCTCCTTAGGTACTCTATCGATTGTGGAAGGACAGAGGTGCTAGTTCTATAGAGGTGTAGACAGAGGAGGGGAAGAAGAGAAATAAAAAGAGTAGTACTAAGAAAAAGGAACCAAACTAATGATTTGGATGCGCCATCAAAAAAGAGGAATAGGTTAGAGACAAAGATAACTCTCCATAATCAACAAACATTGTGCTTAAGTGTTTGTTCATAACCAGAGGCCATTCTAGCTTCGGTTACTATGGAGGAAAACACTTATGAGGAGAAATACAAGAATACAAAACAAGAAAAAGATAAACGTGACTGGGATGATTTCAATCAGATGCTGACATGCCTTGATTCTTGGGAACTAATTTTTAATGGAGTTGATTTCAATCTGATTGTGACGTGCCTTGATGACTCAGGTTTAAATTTCGATGGTTGGAATTTCAATTTTGATGATGATGATGAGCTTGTTACACCCGAACCCTAAGTTTTGATACATTTACATTCATTATATATATATATATATATATATATATATATATATATATATATTCGAAATAGCTTGAGCGAAATGGGGTTCTATCGGGAAACCAATCCAAGAAGACCAATCCAGATGAGTGCCAAAAGGGGGTAAAGAGTAACCTCATCGATCAACCCTATTCCTGTGCATGTTGGTTTAGTTTTCGTGTCTCCTTTAGTAAGTGCTCGACTGATAAGGAGAGGAAGTTAGCTCTTTTCTTTCGAAAGCTTGAGTGGTACCCTCTTTTTCTTCTTATTGGTTCGGTGGCGTGCTTTCACACAAAAAGGTTGCCTTTAACTAAAAGGATTGAGCCCAGTCATTGCATTGATAGAAATGAGTGCCATATGTGTGTGTGTGTCTATATATATATATATATATATATATATATATATATATATATATATATATATATATATATAATGTAAGTATAAATTAGAATATATATAGATATAGTTATAGAGAAAAGGACTTAATTGTAGCAAATGATTGTCCTTGATTAAACAATTAAAAACTTAAAGATTTATAGGTAACTTAATCATTTCATTAGGACTAAAAGGAGTATTTTATATATTATTTAATTTTTTTTGTATGGCTTTTTCCATCATGAGGAGCTGCCATAAGAAAGAAAGAAAAGAAAGAACACTTAAAAAAAAAGAGTTGCTTGATTCTCCAAGTTTAGACTTGATTTGCAAGAGAAATTTAAAGATCTAAATCAATTTTAAAGTTGTAATCATTATCCCTAAAGCTTTGGTGATTGATTTGGTAAGTAATTTTAGTGTTTTGGTTGATTTAATTTAGGGTTTTTAAGTTGCAAATTTAGGGTTCTTAAAGTCTAGTTTATTAGTCTCTATAATTCGATCACATATTAGGCTAGAAAGCTCCAAATTAAGTATTATTTGATTATCTGAAACCTTGAAGAATTATCTAAAATTTTTCCTCTTTAAGTTTGATATGATTCAGTCTCTATGTTAGGGTAATAAGAGAAAATATTTTATTGATCAGTGTTTTAGTTTCTTTGAGCTGGATATAATTCGTTATATATAACTCTATTTGTGGGTGTCCAATTTGGTATGAAATTGTTATAGCATGTTCTACACATATAGATCTACGAGATATTAAACATTTAGCTCAAAATTCCTTATTCTATAAGCCCCAAAAAATTTTCAAAATCAGCTCTGAAAGCAGCCATTTTGATTATGTGAACCAAATCTACAAAGTTCATGAGTTAAAACTAATCTAGATATTTTTGGTATATCTTGAGTCAAGAAACTCATAATTGAGTTTAGTTTGATTATAACAAAACCTAAAAGCATTCTTTAAAACTTTATAGTTTTGATGAAGATCTAATTATGTTTTAATAGTGGTCTAATAGACCTATACTTTTTATTACTCAATCTGCCTAAGCAATTGAGCTGCTTGTAATGCAACCTTTATAATTTTATTTGTGGTAATTGAATGGAAGTGAACTTTTTATTAAAAGTACTAGACACAAAGATCTAGGTCTAATAAAAAAATTTGAGGTTAAAATTCATTTTCTACAGGTCAGAGCAATTTTTCTAATTTAGGCCTAAAAATAGATATTTTAGAGTCCATGAAGCTTATTTGTAGAATTGAGCTTAACTGCTTTTTATGCATATCATTTGGGGGCTACATGGTTAGAGTAGCATGTGAGATTATTATATTTTTTATTTATAAGTAAAATTGTATTTGTTATGTGCTAGAAAAGGCAAGGGAAGTGCAGGTGCAAGTTAAGCAATTTCGGTGAACTGGATTTATGTGTTTATAGGTTGCTTTAGTGAGTACATGCTCAAGATTTTTAAATATTTTTATAATAGCAAGAAAATGAGTTTTTAATGATGTTTTGTGAATCTAAAATGATTTGTAAGAAATGTTTCAATTTAGTTTGGTTCCTACTTGAAGTACTTAAGCTTTAAAATACTAATGGTTTTAAGTGTGCAAGTTAAATGTATTAATAATACATGCTTTGTTTTGTAACCTGATTTGAAGTTATTTTATTTACTTGGTGATTTAAATAAATTTATGCTCTACATGGTTTCTCTTTTCTTTGAAATATGATGAAGATTGTTTGATTTTGAATACTTATTAAACCATAAATGCGATAATATTATTTTGATTGATTATTTTATGAAAATGGCATTTGGATTTGAGTATTACCACCCTATATGAGTTTTGTAAATGTGCTGAGGTGATATATACATATTTGAGATTGTGTTTATTGATATTGCGCAATAAACAACATGGCACTTGATTGCAGGATGGTGAAGGGAGAAGGGTTGTTACACGCTATTGTAGTCGAAGGGTTAGCCTTCAAGTGTGCCTAGAGAGTGAGTTTGTGATGGCCTATATGTTATGGTCAGGTTGTGAAGCTTATTATAGGGATGGTTAATACTTGTGAAATGTTGTATTAATGTTTAAAAAGGCATGTGTTTTACTTGTTATGCTTTTTACAAGTTTGAAAGTGAGAAAAGATTTAATGTTTTAAGTGGATTATAATATTATTTCAAATACTTTATTATTATCATTTGAGTAGTTCAATGTGTTTGGTTTAACCAAATTGTATTCTTCTTTATATATCTATTCATTGTGTATTTTTATGCTCATTTTACTCTATTTTATAAACATTTGCAGATAGCAGGGCTTGATAGTTGGTGGACAATGTTAAGTAAGTGTGAATAGAAATTTTAAAATAAAGTTAGCCAATATCCTCGTTAGAGAAATCTTGTTCCTTTGTTTTTTAAGCTTGTTATAGAAGTATTGTAAAAGAATATATTTTTAAGTTTAAATAATGGTGGCTAAGTTATATGTAATATAACTATTTGGAAATGTCTTTTAAATTATCTTAATGATGTTTTCACTATTGTGATTTTAGTTTATAAAGATTATTATTAATCCAGTAAAACAAACAATGTAATTTTTTATATTATCTAATTACTTTATATGTATTTTACTATTCATAAATATGAATTCTACTATTCTTAAATATGTATTTTACTATTCATAAATACATATTATTTTAAAAAATTCTTATTCTTTAAATGTAATATATTAACAACAATAAACTTTTAAAAGAGATTAGTTTAAACCCTTTTCCAAATGTAACGATATTTATTATATATTTAGACTAAATTAAATAATATGTTGATGGTTGGTTTTAAATATCTATCTCAGACTATGTGAGACAAGCTGTGACACAACTGTTCTCAAAAAGAAAGACACATCAGATATAGAATACACAGGGTGTTCAAGTTGTTGTATGGTCTCCCAAATTGTTGTGTTCTTCTATTATGCAAGGCGACAATGAAAGCTTATTGTTTAATTTGTTGTTTGGATGTCCTATTTTTGGGTTTGTTGTACCGTTGTTACTATAATTTTACTCCATATTTCAAAATGGTACCAAATTTTTAATTTTTTACTTTTCAGTTACTAGAGCTCTATTTTGTTTGAAGTTAAAATACCTTGAATATATTCGATCAAATGTAACATGTGTGGCAGGCAAAATAAATATATTTTAGTATATTTACTATGTAAGCATCTCATTAAACAGTTTATCATCTTGTTGGTTACATAAAACAAAATTTGTTCGTAGGCCCCATAAAATAAAATTTTAACAAATTTTAATTTATGAATCTCACAAGATGATTAGGCTATTTAATAGGATATTTACATGGCGAATATATTAAAAGTATACTTATTCCGAATGTCATGTATGTTAAATTTGATCAGATATTTTTGAAGTACTTTGACTTGGAACAAAAATAGAATTTTTGGCATTAAAAAAAATTGAAATTTTAGTATAAAAGTGAAATATAACCCAAAATTAGGATACCAACGATGCACTAATCCCTTTATTTATATATTTTACAGCTTATTTCTTAGGCATGGCCATGCTACAATTTTGCATTTCATCATCCAATTATTGTTTGTTGATTGATTTCTAGTTTGTGGTTTCACTATTCCACTAGGTAATGTCTGCTAATTTGTATACTCGCAAAGCTATTAAATTTCCAAAAAAAAAAAAAAAAAAAGTTGCTCCAAGGAACCTTGCAACCTTGACATTTCCAAAATTTCAAAAAATAAATGATTCTAGTTTTATGTATTTAAGCATATCATACTTCTAAATGATTTTAGGCTCGCTAGTGGGTGGAAAAGCCCATCTTGCACTTTTTTATTATTATTTTTTAAAATTCAATTATTCTAATTTTTTTTGAAATCTAAAACCTAATTGTATATAGATGAACCTATCATATAAGGATTTAGATACTCCTAACTTATAAAATTTTTTTAAAATTTAAAACTTAAATTGTACACTGGTGAACCCGTCGTATAAGAATTCAAATATCCATAACTTTTAAAGAAAAAAAAATTAGAATTTAAAACTTAAATTGTGTATGGATGAACCCGTCGTTCAAGTATTCAAACTCTGGTAGTCTGTAAAATTTGTTTTTTTAATAATCTGATGAAAAACAAAATTTGAACTTAGAAGGAAAAGGGTGATTGTGACGCTAGTAGTGTCGCTACCAACGACACTAGACATTTCCCTTATTTAAGATGTTGTATGGATAGTTCTCTTCTATCAGAATCAGATGCAGACAGCGTACAGTAGTAATAATTTCACAAAAGATGAAACCACAAAAATACCATAGAGTATAAATACATATACAAGTCGAACCAGATCCTTTACAAAAATTATGGGGTCTGGATGAATACTAATGCTTAAGGGATAACCATTATTTTACCCCTTCCTCATATATACAAAACTGGAAGAGACCAAATTCTTCAGTTGTCATGCTTCTGAAATAACTCCCACATGATTCTGAGTTCTGACGATGGAGAAAATGGAATTTGATTAACACATAATGCATTAAACCGAACATAGGCAGTATGAACTAAATTGGATCGACCTCCTTTAAGGGGTGTGTATATCTGAATGATGCATCATCATTAATTATGTAATCTCAGCTCAGCTCAGCTCAATCACAATCAATCAATAAATTGTAGGACACAAAACAATAAAGACTAAATTAGCAGAAAGAACATGGGCCTTGAGCGTAGAAATCTGTGTAGGGTTAGGTTAGCTCACATTGATTACCTGAAAGTGTTGAACAAATTGTCCAGTGTAAATAGCTTCCATTAGGTTCAGCTGCAACTCTATCAATCCAGATAAAGTTATTGTGCTGTTAATTGATCTAAAAGACATAAACTCTTAGTAGTAACAGTTGCTGCATCAAATCCATCAACAGGACAATTGCTGAACTAGATGCAAGTCCAAGCCCGTGAGATTGTTACTACTAATAAATAGTATGAATTATAGAGGCAGAAGCCTAACGTACTTACCATACATTGGCACAACCTTTCAAACAAGCATTGAGCTCAAGAATTTAAAAAAGGAAAAAAAGGATGAGAAAATGTAGTATCAGACATCTAGAAGTAGATAATTTTCAAATGTGGGGTAAGGAAAGATTATGATTGTCATACTAGTGGGAGGTTGGAAGATTTTCTGATGCAAGTATCCATAGTGAGACCTTGTTGGACTGAGAAAGTTAGAAGCTGAGCTAGGCAAAAAGTCATAGTAATTGTGCAACAGAAGATTGGTAGCACTCCAAATACGATTTTCTACTTGGGTTACTCTGTAGAGTTTCCACGGATTTGGAGCCTCAGGTTTTCCATCTTGCCCTGTTGTTCGTATAGCTGCTTTGTCTAGAAATCTGCACACACATAAAATTCACTTCTTAGATATATTAACACATGTGCTTTCCTTCTTTATACATTATGTCCATGATCTATTCAACAACGAAAAAATAATATTTAACCTCAAAGTATTTATGTGAAATGAAATTCTGCTTCTGTAGCAGCTTCCTTGTGTTTGTTAATTTCATTATTTTTGAAGGGTCTTCAGAAAGTTGAATTTTTCGATTCCTGATGGCTGAAACTTATGCCTGGAAGAAAAAGTAATCCAAGAAATGAGAAGTTTTGGAGTTCAACTATTGGAATTAATTTGGCCTCCTTCAGGGATCAAAATACAAGAAATCTCGTGAACTGAAATAAGAATTGATATCTAATGAGTTCCTGATTCACAATCCAACAAAGAATATGTTCATAACCAATAACATAGCACGAAGACTGAGCAAAAATCCTCAGTCCCATCCCTTCTTATCTTGCACCCAAACTAAAATTTTTTAAAGCTGACAGTACCACCACCAACACACACAAATAGCAAGAGATAGTTGAAGAAGCTTGACATATGTCTGGCCTCTTTCTCGTCTTTGTCATCAGATTGATCAGCCCCATGTGGTGGCAATGCAGCTTTCATCCCTCCATTACCAAGGGCAACCAAGTACAGACCTAGAAAGAGCATATGAGCATGGCAACCTTTGATCTAAACAATAGTGAATCTTCGTAGTAATGATAGTGCATTAGTTGATCTCAATATTCCCAACTAATCAAGGAACATGACAATTACAGAACCAGATGCAAATCAAGGCCTACAAGACTGTTACTATAAGTAAATAGTACGAATTATAGAGGCAGAAGTCTAACGTACTTACCACACAATTGCACAACCTTGAAAACAAGCATTAAGATGAAGAATGAAAAGGGAAAAGAAGATGAGGAAATGAAGTATCTTTTCTTTCATCCTTCAGAATGTATTCTAGTATGCAAGTTCAGTTTTATGTGCCAAATGTATTTTCTCTTGCAATTTGAAATCATTTGTCTGCTCTGAATTTTCACAGTCAAACACAATACAGAGAGAAATTAATAACAAAGCAAACAATAGTGATAGAATCAACAAGAAATATCGTAAATCAGCAGCCCGATCACCGTGGAAGAGGAAAAAAAAAGACAAATAAACACATATTTATGAATAAGATATTTCTTTCCTTAAATGGATAAATGCCAAAATATACACAGTTATCTTATATTTGGAGCCTGTGCATAAAAAATAGCTATACAAAATATAACCGTTGGATGGAATCGATACCCACAAGCTATAGAGGAAACAAATTGTTCCATGATTAACCAAACTAAATCTTGAAATTAGATTCAGATCAAAGAAAAATAGGGTTTGGGTTAGGGTTTTAGATTCCGAAGAAAAGAAGGAGAAGAAATCGAAAGAGGTGTGTGTTGGCGGCGGTACTCATGGCGGCAATATTTAGCTTTAAGTTGGCGCCGCAAAAGTACACTGCGCTGAAGTGAGGTCGGTGCGCTTATAAACTTAATTTTATATAAAAAAACACTTATAATATTAATTATATATAAATTATATATTAATATATTGATTTACACTTTAATTATATTTATTTAATTTGAATCAGAATTATATTTATAAAATTTAATGTTCAACTCGGATAAAGATTATTATGTTTTGATTTACTAGTTAAAAAGTTATATTTTATTTATTAAATTAAATTAATTTATATATTTTAACGAACTAATATAACTTATAAAAAATATAGAAACAAAACTTTTTATTATGTAATTTATTGTGTATATAATAAATATAAATAATGATATAGAAAAAAAGATTTTTTCATAAATAGATCAAAAATCAAAAATAATATCAAAAGCCACATTAACCAAAAATATATTCAAAAATAGTTTTAAGAAAGTTTTTTTATTTTTAAATTTAAACCATATATAAACTTACCTTATTCAGCTAAAAGACAAACACTGATTCCTAAACAAATATTGATATCTAAAAAAAAAAAAAGCAATATGCTCCTTCTCCAATCAATCAACTCATTCTCTAATCGATCACCTACTTTTCAAATCAATATCCTTTTTCAATGCAAAATATCCACAATTTTCAATAATTATCTATTCGCAAGAAAATGAGAGGGAGATTGATTCAAAAATTGTGTTAGAAAATTATGGATATGTTGCATTTTTGTTTCTTTTTCCCTTTTTTCTTGGTGTTCTAATCACCCATCACATCACTTTATCAACATTAGTTATTATGCATAATATTTTCTTGGCAAAAATGTGGTACATAACTTATTAGTTTATATTGCGATTAAAGCCAATGACTTTTGAGTGCCGCTTTCATGTGAATGCAGAGCATAAATTTCTATAATGTTGTTGTATTTTTCATTTCTTATTTTATTCGTTTTCGTAATAATAATAACAATAATTTCAAAAATGTTTTCCGCCCTTGGCCATGTATTAAACAAAAGAGAAATCGTTGGACATTTTTATATCAAAAATCAACAATAAGCAACAAAAAATAACAACACTAAAAAAATAAAAAGCAACAACACTAAAAAAAATAAAAGGAATAACACTAAAAAAATAAAAGCAACAAAAAGCAACAACACTAAAAAATAGCAACAACACTGAAAAAATAAAAAGCAACAACACTAAAAAGAGAAAGCAATAAAAAAACAAGAACACTACAAAAAAAACAACACTGAAAACAAAAACAATAAAAAGCAACAATACTGAAAACAAAAGCAACAAAAAGCAACAATCAAAAAGTAAATCTTCTAAAAGTAGCCTTCACTCATGTATCATGTATATTCCTTATCCTCTCTAATTTAGTATCAAATTGAAAACAATATCACTAAAAATACAAAAAATGCAAAGAGTAACAATAATAAAATATAAATAATTATGCAAATGCAATATCATTTTTTTAACACATAAACTATATTAAAAAACAAACATTGGCCAAAAAACTATTAAGAAACAGACTTAACGGCATAAGAGTTTAGCTAGTGCCTCAGGTGGGTGTACAAACCACTAAGGGTTCCACTAATAACATTGATATTTTTCACCACCCAATCAACAGCACGATTGGCTTGCCTATGAACATAATAAAAAAACAAAATATGGTTTTGAGTGGGTAAACATGTGAATATCATGGACAAGATATTGGATGTCCTAGGAACATTTGCTTTTGTTAGCCTTAATCACTTGGATGAGAAATTGAGCATCTGATTTAAAAACTACTCCATGAACACCCCGATGTTTTGCCTATGAGACAGCAGTAAGAATAACACTAGCTTCATCTCTTCTATCTAGCTGTTTCACCCGTGGCCAAGTCATCTCCGTCATGGCTCCCAACACTCCTCCCATGTACAAGCTTCAGTTCACCGTGCCTATGTCCAGTGTTGTTCTCAATAACATCAATACTTGTTTCAATACGAGTACAATCTCCATCCTCATGTGTCATGGCAAATCAATGCTTATCTTCGTTGATTGCCTCTCATGTGATCTTATCCTTAACATTGTCATTAAATTTCCATATGAGGTTAAACATCCTCAACTCTTCCTCATCACTAATTAAGGTGGAGGTACAATTGTTATGGTGTATTTGCATGCGCACCTATCTATATTGGTTAGAGGAACAGTGTTAGTTGTTACTTCTTAATAAGACACCACTGAAGAGAGAAAGGTTAGAAATAAAAACCAGAAGGTCGCCAGACCAAACAAGAAAACATAAGCAACAACACTGAAAAATAAAAGCAACAAAAAGCAATAACACTGAAAAATGAAAGCAACAAAAAGCTACAATAAAAAAATAACAAAAAACAACAACAGACAAAACAAGTAACAAGAAATGAACAAATATATCACGCAAAAGTTACATAAATTCAACAAAAAAATATGATAGATAATCATTGAAGCAAAGTGTTTATTTGTAATGTAAAAAGGCTTATTTGAGCATTTCACTTCAAAAGGTTAACTTAATAATGACACTTATCAAATGGAAAACGAATACAAAAAATAGCTTATCAATGGCAGCATAACGAACTCACCCTTATAGCATGTTGGATAAAAAAGGCACCTCTCTCTAAATACATATCTTCATATATAACTTTTGTATTCTCACCTACTTCTTCCTCTTTGTCTGCATTAACATGAGACCTCTTAGTTCAAGCATGACCCTTAATGAACCGATCACAGTAGCCTAAAGATTTGAGTCAACCTCAAACTTCTCAATGTTAGCTCCACACAATTGGCAATGTCTAAGCTGTGAAACACACGCTTTACATCAATATCAGCAAAAATAGATTAAAACCAAAACAAGCAAAAACAAAAATCCAAGATTCAAAAAAGATAATTCAAGAAAAAAAAGCTCAAGCTTACTTGTTTATGGCATGATTTGTTCCACATCCAAATGGAGATAAAGACAAATTAGCTTAATTGTGTCATAAGTTCAAAACACAGTAACAAATTTCATTCACTTTATATAGCTCTTGAAGCTACCATAGTAAAACACACAATTATAGATCTTGTAGTATGCTTTGCGACAATAACCATTACATTCCCACTAAACAAATTCCAAAACCATATCCATAACTTCACCTATGTCACTTAAATAACAAAGCTTTAGATTTTTCTCCTTTTCTTTGTTCATATTATTTCAATTAATATTGTTAAAACTATTAGAACTTACCACCACCATATCTTAATTCCATGAAAATAATAAAAAAAAACAATAATCTCTCAACATTTCCTGGAAACCTAAACTAAAGAGATCCTTTAGCATTCATTATTACTTACAATGAAAACACTACAACTAAAAATGACTACCACATCACATACCCATTTTCACAAACACCTAAAATCCTAAAAAAAAGGCAAGAAATAAATAAATCAAAAGACTGACACTAACAATCATCAATCAAAGCATAAAGCTTAAACCCAAACTAAACCACATATTAAAGGTTGAGCTCATATCCGAACAGTAGTGAATTAGCAACCATCCATTTAAGGTGTTATGAGCTATCACACCTCATCTCACATAGCCTAAAATGGACATTTAACACCAACCATTAACAAACTATTTAATTTAGTCTAATTATATTATAAATATAGTTATATCTAGAAAAGGATTTATATTAAACTCTTTTAAAAGTTTAATTTTGTTCATATGTTACATTTAAAGAATAAGAACTTTTTAAACTAATATGTATTTATAAATAGTAAAATATGTATTTATGAATAGTAAAATTGGCATTTAAAAATAGTAAAAAATACGTATAGATTGATAATAATCTTTGTAAACTAAAAACACAATAGTCAAAACATCATTAAGATAATATAAAATATATTTCCAAATAGTTATATTTCATATAACTTAGTCACCATTATTTAAACTTAAAAATATACTTATTTATAATACTTTTATAACAAGCTTAAGAAACAAAGGAACAAGGCTTCTCTAATTATGATATTGGCCAACCTTATTCTGAAACTTTTATTCACACTTACTTAACTTTTTCCACCAACTATCAAACCCTACTATCTGAAAACGTTTATAAAACAGAGTAAAATGAGTACAAAAATACTCAATGAATAGATATATCAAGTAAAAAACAATTTCATTAAACCAAACACATTAACTTCTCAAATGATAATAATAGCATATTTGAAATCATATTATAATCCACTTAAAACATTAAATCTTTTCTCACTTTCAAACTTGTGAAAAGCATAGCCAAGTAAAACACATGCTTTTTCAAACACCGATACAACATTTCACATGTGTTAACCATCCTTATAATAAGCATCACAACCCGACCATAACATACAGGCCATCACAAACTCACTCTCTAAGCACACTTGAAGGCTAACCGTTCGACTACATTACCAAGGAACGACCCTTCTCCCTTCACCGTTCTACAATCAAGTGCCATGTTATTTAATGTGCAATAATAACCAACATAATCTCAAATATGCATATATCACCTCAGCACATTTACACAACTCATATAGGGTGGTAATACTCAAATCCAAATGTCATTTTCATAAAATAATCAATCATAACAATATTATCACATTTATAGTTTAATAAGCATTCAAAATCAAACAATCTTCATCATATTTCAAAAAAGAGATAAACCATGTAGAGCGTAAATATATTTAAATCACTAAGTAAATAAAATGACTTCAAATAAAGTTACAAAACAAAGCATGTATTAATAATACATTTAACTTACACACTTCAAACCATTATTGTTTCAAAGCTCAAATACTTCAAGTAATTCTAAAAGTAACCAAACAAAATTGAAACATTTACTACACGTCATCTCAGACTCACGAAACATCATTAAAAACTCATTTTCTCACTATCATAAAAATATTTAAAAAGCTTGAACACCTACTGATGTGGATAAGGCAACATTGAAGTTTATGGATGGATTTGATAGAGTGGGCTTGCGCACTTGGGCTTCAAATGGACATTCATGGCGGTACCAATTGACCCATAGGGCCCATAATATATTAAATCGAAGCTGACTCAAAGAGCTATAACTTTAGTTGTAGCAGTCCATCTTTGGGCCAAAATTCCTTTATTTAGGCCTTTAAATTTGATTTTAAAGTTTATGTTCCTTTTTTGGAGTTTTTTGTCTTTTCTTTTTTTTGGTTTTAGGGGTTTTTTTCCTGGGCACAATTTATTTGCCTCTTTAAGTTATTTGGGATAGTTTTTTATCAATTAAAATAAATTACAGACGTAATTCTTCTAACTCCTCTGGTATTCTTTGAATCAACAAGGTTTTAGTTTATTGTTTTTGGGTATTCTTAGAATCAACGAATTCAATTCTCTCTTAAGACTTCTGCTACTTCATCTACTCACAACAGCTTATAAATACACAAATTAGATTCACCGACTTTGCTTAACTTGCATTTGTACTTCCCTTGCTTTTTGTAGCTCCTAAAAGATACAATTTTAATTATAAATCATCAATATAATAATCTCACATGCTACTCTAACCATGCAACCCCCAAAGGATATGTATAAAATCTAATTAAGCTCAATTTTACAAATCAACTTTATAGATCCTAAAATAGCTATTTTCAGGCTTGAATTAGAAAAATTACTTTGACTTGTAGAAAGTGAATTTTAATTAAGCCCAGGTCTGTGTGTCTAGTACTTTCAAGAAAAATTTCATTTCCATTTGATAACGACAAATAAAATTATAAAAGTTGCATTACACGCAACGCAATTACTTAGACAGATTGAGCAATAAAAAGTACAAGACCACTATTAAAGCATAGTTAGATCTTCATCAAAACTATAAAGTTTTAAAGAACTCTTTCAAGTTTTCCTAGAATAAAACTAAACTTAATTTTTAATTTCTCGACTCACCGTATACCAAAATTATCTAGACTAGTTTTAACTCATGAACTCTATAAACCTGGTTCACATAATCAAAATGGTTGCTTTCAAAACTGACTTTTAAAAGTTGTTGGGACTTATAGAAAATGAATTTTGAGTTGAAATTTTAATCATTTTTAGATCTATATGTCTAGAACATGCTATAAAAATTTGATACCAATGGGACACTCACACATAGAGTTATATATAACGAACTATAACTAGCTCAAAGAAACTGACAGACTAAGCAATAAAATGTTATGTCTTTTTACTCTAACATAGAGACTGAATCAGATCAAGTTAAAGAGAAAATATTTTAGATAATTCCTCAAATTTTCCAAATCATTAAATAACACTTAATTTGGAGGTTTTTAGCTTAATATATGACTGAATCAATATGATTGAAAAACCAGCAGAATTCAACTCGAGAATTGATGCATATAAACCCTATTTGAAATCAACCAAAACACTTAAATTACTTACCAATTCAATTAGAACAGGCTTTTGGGATGAAAATTACAGCCTTAAAAGTGGTTTGGATCATCAAATTTCACTTGGAAATCTAGTCTAAACTTGAAGAATTCAAGCAGCCCTTCTTTTCTCTCTTTTCCTCTTCTTCTCTTTTTGTTTTAACATCTATAGTTGCACACAAGGACCACGAATTGGAGAAGATAGCAGCCCTTAAATGGATAAGTCAATGTATAAAATATCCATGTAGACACTTAATGAAATGGTTTTGTTACCTATAAAATCTCAAGCTTTCAATTGTTTCAATCTAGGCCAATCATTTGCTTTAATGTTGTCCTCATCTCATGCTAACATTTAAGTTCTTATCCTTTACTTCAATTTAACTTCATATCTCTATTATTTTTAATATTTCACTCATTTTAAGTGTCATCAAAATTCAATAATCCAGGCTCCTTGACCGAGTACAAGTTATGGCTAGACCCAATACACTAACCTAACTATAAGCAACACTTGACTTACACTTAAGGGAACATGTGTCTAAAACCATACCAAATGTACTAACTTATACTTAAATTCAATAAATATATAAATATAATGCATAATGAATGTAAATGTACTGAGAATTAGGGTATGGGTGTGACAATTCTTCCCCCCTAAAAAACAATTTCATCCTCGAAATTCTATGGAGTCTCACCATAGTTAGTCTATAATGGAAATCACCAATGTTAAATATTGTCAGCTCATATTTTCCTTTCTTATGCCAATTCTTCCAAAATTATTTTAACTATGGAAATCATTTTATTTCACAATACATTCTGATCCCTAACTATGTAGTCCTTATACACATTCATACATGCTACATGTTATATAACTTCTTAAAATAATATAGACAATTATTACTACATTTATAAGAATAACTTCCAAAACTTATTCCTTATGAGATTTGACAAAATTTGCAATTTTGAAGTCTTCACCATGGTTGTCACCATGAACTTTATCAATAAACTAATCCTAGCTTTGCAGATTCCTACCCTAAAATAAGCCAAATCTTTAACTCTAAACCTGCGATACGTCCAAGAACATTAACTATGTAATACATCAATATTCTTAGCTAATAAAATATTAAATCATCAACTATTGTCCATAAAATTTCTATTTCCTTCAAAGAAGAATACCTTCAAAACATCATATAGACTTTCAAATTGACATTTTAGAATATCACTTTTAACTCAATCTTATTCATTTTTTTTTGTTAAATCATGTTTCAACTCCTATATTATAAAAGAAAATTTTACTATACCACTAAACATATATAATTCCATCCACTAATAAATGTGGAGTTTCAAGTACACTTAGTATTTTCTTTAATGTCTATCAACTATATATTCATAACTAGCCTTAAATTCTCAATTATAATATCTCCAAGAATAATCAAACTTTAAAAATTACTTTTATTCCCATAAGTTATATTCTTATAAATCATTTCTACCAATGTCTTATTTTTCATCACAATTCATTCATGTATCTTATAATGTAATAAATCAAATGTTACACCACTAAATAAAAATTTCACCCATTTCCTTTTTTTTCTTCAAATTTTACCTACCTATGAAATTCATCAATTTTCTTATACACTTCTTTCATAATAATTTTTTTTAAATAATAATTCCTCCCTTAGGATGACTAACACCCTTTAAACTACATTATCGTTCCATTAGACCAATCAGTTAAATCCACCATTCGGTCTTCTAAGACCATACCTTTAGTTTCCTTGAGCTAAACAACTCTAACTATAGATTTGAATCTTAAATTTATTTCCTATTCAACATGCTTATTTATACAACTACCATTCTATTATGCATATATCTCGTATAATCTATTAATTTTATACTTACTACTACATAACAGTCCTTTTTACCATTTAGCACCAATAAGTAACATTAACTCATCTTTATTCATCATCTTATTGGTATTTGATTACACCATATGATAAGTTCAAGCTTCTTAGTGTGCTTTATTTCCTGTCCACCTTTCATACATCTATTTTTCTCTTGATGAAATGCACACTCTCTTAATATATAGACCTATATATAATTCCCATAAATTATATTTGGATAAACTACTTATAGTTTGACAACATTCTTTATCTTAGCTTAACTTTATTCTTAAATGAAATAAATTAACATGGTGCTTTATTAAAGAAAAATTCAACTCACTACAAGTAGGAAGTTCTTATATTTCCATTACCATCCACAAAATTTATCAACTATAACCATATTTTGATTTCAAATCCTTAAATCATCAATTTCTTAAATATTATTCTATTTCTAAATATTTTTCTTATTTCAAAAACTATATTTCTTTAAATTATTCCTACTAGCACTTTAACCTTCACTACAAATCATCCATGTATGCAAGATGGAATAAATCAAATTCAATTATATTTAATACAAATTCCATCTCTAACATGCACACCACTCTATAGACTCATTATCAATCCTAGATTTTAAACCATAATCATATTAAGATCTCATATCCTTATTACCAAATTCTATAAGATAACCAATTTTTATAGTGTTCTTTCATTCTTATTCTACAAATACCTTAGAAGCAATCAAACATAAGGTCTGATATAAGGGTGTCATTCGATATGGTGCAATTAATTACAGTGTTACCCCTGATATAGTTTCTATCTCAAAGTCAGCCTCTCAATGTGGAGGTAAACCCAGTAGATCTTCTAGAAATATATTTGCAAATTCCTTCACTATTGGAACATCCATTACTCCTAGACTAGCTTTAGATACATCTACAACATTAGCCAAATAAGCTTCACAACTCTTTTTAATCAAATGAAAAGCAGTGGTAGCCAAAACCAAAAAGCAATTCACCTAAAAATCTCATAGAATATACATTGTCAATCAAACTATAACTCATCCATCACATGTTCACACCCATATCAATCACAACATTTCAACCAAAAATTCAATTGATACTTATACTTACCTTTTAGTTGTCAATCACTCTATGGAGAACTTATATCACCTTCTCGAGCTTTAATAATGCTTTGAGATCTTAAAATATGACATATTTTATCAAGAATATACCTACAATGAGTTTTTATGCTTTATATATAATTAGATACGTTCTATATATGTAAGCCTAACAGTTATGCATATTTCTTTTTTGTTAGACAGTTTGGCCTTACTTGACCTAAGAGTGAATAACTCTCACCACACAATTCCAAATTACTTGATTTTTTTTACAAAACTAGACACACACGCTATAACATATCTAAAAATAAACACAACATAAGCTTTGTACAATTAATGGTGAAATTTTGAATCTAGACCTGTGTTCTACACAAAAATAGCTTGAGCATGTCACTTTCAGTTTAGAATTTCTCAAGTGATACAAGTCCAATTGCAAAACCCTATTTTAGGCACTTCATTAACACATAAATTAACAACTTTTATATTTTATGCTTCATTTAATTTAGCCTTTAAGGCTCTCATATTATCTAGGAAATATAGGACTACTTGTAGACATAACAAGCAGAACTAGCCCTACTCCTAAGGATGAGTTCTCTTTACACACACATTATTTAATCAAACTACATTATCGGATTTTAGATAATATATAAAGGAATAAATTGAAGGAAAAAAACTTATGTTTAACAATTTGCCTAATTCAACCTCCAAGTGTCTCATATTTATTAGGCAAAAAAAAAGCTACCTATAGTAGATACAATCTAAACCAGTCCTAATCAAAGAGGAATTTCTCATCACATACATCAAATCTCATAATAAAACTTTATAAGAATGTAGATAAGACATAAATCTACAAGTTTTCTATTTGTATTTCTTCTAATTCTTCATTTATGGCCACAAAAATATGGGTGCAAAAATTTCTACTCTAAAACATAATTCAAAAGCTATATAATCATTTTCACACCATCACCACACAATTTCAAATATAATTTACAAGGAAAATAATTAATTTACTAAATTAGGAGCTGAAATCTTCAAGATTTAAGTTTAGGAGTTTGAGAGAAAAAGAAAGGACCTTTTTTTTATGGCAATAGAACTATGGCTTATGGTTGAGAAAAGGTAAAGCTTTTTTTTTTTTAGTTTCCTACAAGACAAAGACAATCCCATAAATATACACTATCATATATTTAATTTTTTTGTTCTTATTATTATATTTTAATCAACTATTAACCCAAAAGTTCAAATCAATTCATGTAAACAAGTTAACTATATTTAATTCCCTACATATTTATTTATTGACTAAACGTTCAATTTTATAATACCTAAAATGCATCCTATATGATATATACTCAAATATACCATTGAAATGCACTTTTGCAAATACAAAACAAATGAAAGTATGTAAAATACACATAGTCAAATTGAATGATTTGAGATGCATATGTTTAAGTGAATTATATGCATTACTAGTGGTAATTCTTGAGCTAGTAGTGGTGGAGCATTTGTATGTTCAACCTCATGCACACACTTAGACTCAGACTCACTTAGGTCAACAAGATCTTCAGTCAAACCCTCCCTACTCATCCTATTCAAAATAAAAACACTTAAGCTTAATTATTAATATGTACATGCATTCACATTTTTATCCTAAGGGATTCTAAACCATGCTCTAATACCAAAATTGTCACACATCGTCTCACATAGACCGAGACCAACATTTAAAACCAACCATTATCAAACTATTTAATTTAGTCTAATTATATTATAAATATTGTTATATTTGGAAAAGGATTTAAATTAAAATCTTTTAAAAGTTTAATCTTGTTCATATGTTACATTTAAAGAATAAAAACTTTTTAAAATAATATGTATTTATAAATAGTAAAATATGTATTTATGTATAGCAAAATTTGCAGTTGTAAATAGTAAAAAATGTTAATAGATTGATAATAATCTTTGTAAACTAAAAACACAATAGTCAAAACATTATTAAGATAATATAAAATACATTTCCAAACTGTTATATTACATATAAATTAGCCACCTTTATTTAAACTTAAAAATATACTCTTTTACTATACTTCTATAACAAGCTTAAGAAACAAAAGAACAAGGCTTCTCTAACGAGAATGTTGGCAAACCTTATTCTGAAACTTTTATTCACACTCACTTAACTCTATCCACCAACTATCAAACCCTGCTATATGAAAATGTTTATAAAACAGAGTAAAATGAGTACAAAAATACTCGATGAATGAATTTATCAAGTAGAAAATAATATGGTTAAACCGAGCGCATTTAACTTTTCAAATGATAATAATAGCATATTTGAAATCATACTATAATCCACTTAAAACATCAAATCCTTTCTCACTTTCAAACTTATGCAAATTATAGCCAAGTAAAACACATGCCTTTTTAAACATCAATACAACATTTCATATGTATTAACCATCCTTATAATAAGCATCACAATTTGACCATAACATATAGGCCATCACAAACTCACTCTCTAGGCACACTTGAAGGCTAACCCTTCAACTACATTAGCACGGAATGGCCCTTCTCCCTTCATTATCCTATAATCAAATGCCCTATTATTTATTGCATAATAATAACCAACACAATCTCAAATGTGCATATATCAACTCAGCACATTTACACAACTCATTTAGGGTGGTAATACTCAAATCCAAATGCCATTTTTACAAAATAATCAATCAAAACAATATTTTAAATGCCATTTTAATAAGCATTTAAAATCAAACAATCTTCATCATATTTCAAAGAAGAGAGAAACCATGTAGAGCATAAATTTATTGAAATCACCAAGTAAATATAATGACTTCAAATCAGGTTACAAAACAAAGCATGTATTAATAATACATTTAACTTGCACACTTGAAACCATTATTGTTTCAAAGCTTAAATATTTCAAGTAAATAAAATAGTAACCAACTGAATTGAAACATTTATTACACATCATCTTAGATTCATGAAACATCATTAAAAATTCAATTTCTTACTATTATAAAATATTTAAAAAGCTTGAACATCTACTCACCAAAACAGCCTATAAACACACAAACTCGATTCACTGAATTTGCTTAACTTGCACCTATACTTCCCTTGCCTTTTCTAGGACCTAATAGATATAATTTTATTTATAAATCATCAATATAATAATCTCACATGCTACTCTAACCATGTATCCCCCAAAGGATATGAATAAAATGCAATCAAGCTCAATTCTACAAATCAACTTTAAGGACTCTAAAATAGTTATTTTCATGCCTAAATTAGAAAAATTTCTTTACCTATAGAAAATGAATTTTAACCTCAAATTTTAACGAAGCCTAGGTCTTTCTGTCTAGTACTTTCAATAAAAATTTCATTTCCATTTGAAAAGCACAAATAAAATTATAAAGGTCACATTACAAACAGCTCAATTACTCATATAGATTGAGCAATAACAAGTGCAGGTCTATTAAACCACTATTAAAACAGAATTAGATCTTTACCAAAACTATAAAGTTTTAGAGAAGTCTTTCAAGTTTTCTTAAAATCAAACTAAACTTAATTTCAATTTTTGAAACTCAAGATATACTAAAAGTATCTAAACTAGTTTTAACTCATGAACTCTGTAAAGCTGGTTCACATAATCAAAATAGCCGCTTTCATAGTTGACTTTGAAAAATTACTAGGACTTATAGAAAAGGAATTTTGAGCTAAAATTTTAATCATTCTTAGATCTATATGTCTAGAATACACTATAACAATTCCACACCAATTGGACACTTACAAATAGAGTTATATATGACAAATTATAACAAGCTCAAAGAAACTGACAGACTAAGTAATAAAATGTTATGTCATAATACCCTAACATAGAGACTGAATCAAATCAAGCTCAAGAGGAAATATTTTAGATAATTCCTTAAATTTTCTAAATCATTAAATAGCACTTAATTTGGAGCTTTCTAGCTTAATATATGATCAAATCAATATGATTGAAAAACCAGCAAAATTCAACTCGAGAATTGATGCATATAAACCCTATTTGAAATCAACCAAAACACTTAAATTACTTACCAATTCAATTAGAACAGGTTTTTGGGATGAAAATTACAGCCTTAAAAGTGGTTTGGATCATCAAATTTCACTTGGAAATCTAGTCTAAACTTGAAGAATTCAAGCAGCCCTTCTTTTCTCTCTTTTCCTCTTCTTTTCTTCTCTTTTTGTTTTAACATCTATGGCTGCACACAAGGACCACAAATTGGAGAAGATAGCAGCCCTTAAATGGATAAGTCAACTTATAAAATATCCATGTAGACACTTAATGAAATGGTTTTGTTACCTATAAAACCTCAAGCTTTCAATTGTTTCAATCTAGGCCAATCATTTGCTTCAATTTAATCCTCACCTCATGCTAGCATTTAAGTTCTTATCCTTTACTTCAATTCAACTTCATATCTCTATTATTTTCAATATTTCACTCATTTTAAGTGTCATCAAAATTTAACAATTCATGCTCCTTGACCTAGTACAAGTTATGGTTAGACCCGATACACCAACCTAACTATAAGCAACACTTGACTTACACTCAAGGGCACATGTGTCTAAATCCATATTCAAATATACTAACTTATACTTATATTCAATAAATATATAAATACAATGCATAATGAATGTAAATGTACTTAGAATTAGGGTACGAGTGTGACATGAGCCCTCATCATTGGGTAGTATCGGTAATGGAGTTTAAAAGGGGCTAAAGAATGAGAAGAAGGAGAGATTGGATTGAGAGTGTTAATGGTAGCAAAAGATGTGGAAATCGCCACTGAATAAACTGGAAACTTGACAAATCTCTCTCTTGAAGTTGCACATGGCATGGTGAGTGTGCAAAGACATATTTATCTCTTGAAGCAAGAGGACTAGAAATGAAAACTAAAAAGAAGCTAGCCTAAAAAAGAAAAGGCAAAAACCAGTTTTGAAATAATGGAATGGATCGGACCATAAAAGAAAGAAGTCTAGTCAAATGGGTCATTTTTTGAAATTTCTTCTCAAAAAAATTTTAGTCGTGTTTTTTTTTAAGTCACCTATATCCAAAGTTTACAAGACTCTTGGTTTGATCTAAACAAAACCATAAGGATAGTAAAGATTTTTCAACAATTAATTTAATGTCAAAGCATATACACTATTTGAATTCAAAACTTAAAAAAGAACATGTTTTGCTAGCTGGTAAATTTTTATTTTCTTTAGTGTTAGTTAAAGTTAATATAAATTTCTATATAAACTTTAATTAGAAAATATGTCGAAACAAATTTTTCTCAAATGATTTTTGAAAAATTATTATATATTACATAAATTTTAATTAGTAATAAAATCATATTATTTTAAATTGAATAATCTTTTAACTGTTATGCTGAAATTAATATATTTTTTCAATTAAGAGATGGAAAAGTTATGATCTTTTTATTAAAAACACATTAAAGTTGAAATTCTAAAATAAAAACACCAACCTAACTTGTTTTTCCTTTTTCACTTTTATTTCTTCAACTTAATAAGACAAGCAAATATAATTAACTTCATAAATTTTATTATAATCCTTTTTTTTTTGTTCTTTTAATGTAGAAAACTATAAATATTGATTTGGATTTTTAGTCTTCCTTTCATTGATTTATTTTTTTCACAGTAACTAATTATTTCAAATGTCAAATGGTTTTTATGGGTAAAACTATTAGTGTATTCATAGTATTAGTTTATATATTTCACTTTCTTTTTTAGCTAAAAATATATATGATGATTACAGTAAATTGTATTATTTATATTATATTTAATATGTTATATTATTAAAAAAAATTTATAATGAGTATTATTATGTAACATATATTTAAATTAAGTAGTCCTTATATGAAATATACTTTTATATAAAATATATTATTTTTAATTAATATTATTAATATGAAATAAGTCTTATGATTCTCTTCAATTCGATTCTCGATTCTCAATTCACAAATTGGGAATTTTGATTCACGATTTGAATCATGATTTGACAACTATAATATATATAATAAATATAAATAATGATATAAAAAAAAATTAATTTCCTTTTTTTTATTTGAACCATTAGTGGTAGGAGTTTATAAAATTCTAACTAATCTAGTTCAATCAAAACAAGACTCTAAAAATAACAAAAATTTCTAACAATTATTTTAATGTCAATCTGTATGATTCAAATCCAAAACGTCTCTTAAGAAATAATAGTTTTTGCCAGCTAATTCTACCGATTGTTGATAAATTTTAATTTTCTTTACTGTACAAAATAACAAAAACTAAAATTAGCAGAAAGAACATGAGCCTTGAATTCAAGATGTGTGTAGGATTAGCTTTTCCTCTTATTAATTACCTGAAAGTAATGAGAAAGTTGTCCAGTGTCAATAGCTTCCATTAGGTTCAACTGCAGTTCTACCAATCCAGTCCAAGTTATTGTTTTGTAATTCGGGAACACTTATCTTTTGATTGTAAAGGCATTTGACTCTTCAAAGTAACCATGCTGCATCGATACTAATCCAGCAGTAGTATCAAACATCTAGAATAAACCAAGAATGTAATATAGCATACAATTTCATAAGTTCAATTTTTGCTAGTTTAGTAAGGTGGGTTTTAATTGAGCTTTATTGCAATAGGGGAAATAAAAACTCGCAGTTTTTTCTCAAACAGTCCTGTCATAAGTAACAAAGCCAATTCCTTGAGAACCATTGACGCGGACCTCAAATGTATGATTTCTGTCCTGCAAGCTAGCATATAAAACTTCCCTAGCTCTGCAATCAGATGTGTTCCCATCATCCAGCACAGGCATCAGATTTTCTAAAAGTAAATAAATGAGAAGAAATTAGCCCCACCATTATGTTACTTGGCGGAATCAAAAAAATTGTGAAGTAAAGAAGCCCGAAATTTTGAACTTTTTGAGTTAGATAACATAAAGTTACCGACCATAATTTCACATATCATGAGAAGTGGATTCATTAATTAGCAAGAGTAAAAGACCCAACAATATTGCAGAAAGTCACCGGAAACAGATTCATGGAAAGTACTACAGCCCCACTAAAACCAAACACATTCCATATTACAAGACGAATCGCAGTACGAATTATCAGAATGTAGTCATATGAAAAAAATAAAAGGGCACCAATTTCAGAACCCATATCAGTAGTAAATAATATTACAGAAGCTAAGTTAACCTCCCAATTTAAGGTACAATTTGTGCAAGAATTCTCATCCCCACCCGCCAAATCTTCAAAAGCAAATGTGGTTTTTACCTGTGTCTCATCGCAGGGAGATGAAAGACCAAGAAAATATAAGATTTAGGAGGCAGTGAGGTTAAATGTAGTCTGTAGCATCAAAGCAACTTGCTTTTTCCGGAAATAGACTAAAGTAAGACAGGGATTTCTAAACTCAACAGCAATCTACAGCATCAATCTTCTACATTAGATTGCTCCACAGGACTCTGCCTATTTCCAGATGTAAGTGTGATCTTTTGATGTAACTTAGATACACTAAAAGGCACCATCATAGAAAAATTATATTTATGAAACTAAAGGATCACAGTAAGGAACAAATGCAGGGTCCATTTGTGACAGCATCCCATGCACCTAAAAAGAATTTGACAGATTAGTAAGAGACCTACAGGTGCAGGGCATAGAATACAAGGTGAGAAAACAAAAGAACATACTGCATCCCCAAATTCATATTGTAATCATCTCCATTACACACCTGGATTTCAAACGCAAAAAAAAAAAAAGGAAGATGTAATGAGCAAGAGAAACACTAAAGCATAATGGTATTTCTTTTTACTTGATCTTTGTATATGACACAATTTAACTTTATGCACACAACAGCTATCATACAACCATAGCAAAGGAATCAATTAAATAAAAGCAGCTCATTACATGATTCAATATCTAAAGCAGCAAAAGATTTAAAAAGTTAGCTTATTCACTTAGAGTTCTGAAAACACTTGCTACAATATGGCACAACAAAAGAACACAAAAAACCAAGAAAATAAAAAGAATCTGAAAGAAACAGAAAATATTTCCAGAAAAGAGAGCACTGTTCATTCTTTTATGGCTTCATTACATATTTGCATCAACTCTTCTTTTGATATTTTTGCACTAGGATCTGAAAAAAGAAATGAAAGTCCAATCGCTATTCAACAACACAAAAGACCAAGAAAACAAAAAGACCACAAAACGCATATTTGTGAATAAGATATTTCTTCCTTAAATGGATAATGTACACAGTTATCTTATATTTGGACCTGTGCATAAAAATTAGCTACACAATTGTCAAAATTCCATTGTCGGATATTCAATCATCACTCAACGACTAAAATTGTTTGTGGCAAAAAATCACTACAATACAGCAGAAAATACTCTCCAGGAGTCTAGTAAGCCATCCTTCACATATCAGATAATGCCTGAAGGTCAGGAGAAGAATTGCTCTGCACGAAGCTCTGATCATTGTTGAACAATTCATCAATAGAAAAAGAATGACCCTCGGAACCATAGCAGATCATCAACAAGTCGCCATCAACATCAGCATAAGTTTGAACATGCTGTGACGTGAATTGATCAAGCATGAGCATGGGCTGCTGACTGATTATAAGCCCACATCCCGCCAAGTCCAAAAATCCATTGTTCTGTTCAGCTATGCATGTCTCACTGGTGCTCTCATGCTTTTCAAGATCAATAGATTTAGAATCAGAGTTGAATTCTTGCGGCGAACCCAAATCAGTCTCATGAGTAACCTTAAGGCGCTTTATAGGATCTTGCTCAGCCTCAGAATTCATCATCTTCCTCTTATATATGAAAACCCCGTTGACGACAGATGCCTTATCATCAGATGCACAAGTATTCCGAAGGCGGCAAAGCACCCAATTGGTGCTGGAGTTGACCATGCTAAATTCATGCATGATCCAACGACAATGGTGAGCAGAGTCTTTGTTTCTGTAATTAAACCTCTTCTTCCTTGCCTGAATCAACACTTTTCGAGCAGCTCTACCATGATCCACCATTGCTTCTGCTTCCACAGCCTCACCTTTGTTCTCTCCGTGCCAAGTACCCTTGCCCACAACGCGCAAATATCTGGAACTCTTGGGTCTTTGCTTCAACTTAGTGAAGAAGTAAAGATCACCATTAGTAAACACAACATTCTGTGAAAACTCGTCCCACAATTGCCATGGCTCCTTCTCACCGTACAAATCGCATTCAGAGACCAACGAACTCTCCACATAACTAAGCAGAATATTATTGATTTTCTTGAACAGAAAATCACCGACCAATTCCTCGTCGGTAGGGGTCGAATCGATACCCAGTAGGTGTCGACGAAAAAAACTGCTCCATGATTAGTCAAAGGAAAACTTGGAGTGGAATTGACAGTAATGAAATCGAGAGGTTAGGGTTAGGTTTTTGATTTTGAAATCCTAAGAGAAGAAGGAGATGAAATCGAAAGAGAAAGGAACAAGAAAAAAAATAAGGGCGGCAATACTAAACCCAAAAGGCTGAGGTTTGCCGCTATTTATAAGGAAAATCTAATTTTACTTAGGACTGTATTTGTTTGATATTCAATTATAATAGACCTATATTTCATTATAATAGAACTATATTTCTACCCCAAAAAAAATAAAATAGAACTATATATATTTGATTTAATAGGTTTTTTTTAAAACTATATTTGATTTAATAGTTAAAAACTATCTTTTTATGTATTGTTTATAATTTTTATTTAATTAGAGCTAATAATATAATCTAGGAAAAAATTTTACCTCCTTTAATTTTATTTAAAGTTAATATAAAATAATTGTGAATCTGCGCATTATGCATACTGTAAATAATATATAAATTTAAAATAATTAATTAAAAAAATTTAATTACAATTTAATTAAATATAAAATGAGAACTTAAAAAATTATTATAATAATTTTACTTTATTAATTTTATTAGGAGTACATATCCATATTCTTAATATTATAGTAATAATAATAATTGAATAAAGAAAATATAGACAATAGTTGAAATAAAGGGGTGTGTTTAGTTAAACGGTTGAATAAAGGGATGTGTTTAGTTAAACGGTTGCTAATAACTGGTAGTTGTTAGTTGATAATTGTTGCTAATAATAGTTAACTTATAATTGTTAGTTGATCAATTTTAAATATTTGTAAAACTATTTATTGTTGTTGTTGTTGTTTATGTTTAATGACTATTATACATATTAATTAAGTTGTTTAAAATTTTTAAATTTTACATTTATTGTTATCTAATTATTTACATGCTCAATTGTTTTCGACTAAACATATTAATTTCAAAAAATATTTTATGTTTATAATTTTAAATATTAAAAATTATATAACTACATATAATAAAATTATTTAGTAATATAACATATTTATATTAATTTTTAATATATATATATATATATATATATATATAACAATTGTTTGAAAAAATTAATTAACAAAATATTAAATAAATAAATAATTAACTAAAAAGACATAAAAAGAAAAGAAAATATTATAATAATAATTTAATTTAAATAGATATAGACAATTAAATAAATAGAGACAATGAAGTAATTACGTTTAAATTAATAGAAGTTGTTCATAAAAAGCTCTAAATTGGAGCTAATAAATGTCCTAACAGTTATCAACTACCATTTAAAAATATTAATCAAATATTATTTTGTAGATATTGGGAGCTGAACAGCTATCAGTTCATCTCCAACAGTTTTGCCAAGCACCCTCTATATAAACACTTATATGCAATGTTGACAAGACACGTGAAATAACATGTTAGCATACACATAGTACTAAAGTGACAAATTCATGTGAATACAAGAGGTAAAGTGGCAAATTCATACAAGTAAAGATGTTTATATGATAATTTATAAATAAGTTAAGGTATTAATTTGAAAAAATTAAAGGTACAGATGGCAAAATGACAAATTGAGACAATTATAAGTGTCTAGAAATATTCTGCCAACAACGTTCTATGGAGATTGTCTTGTATGGAGAGGAAAATTACAATTTAAAATATATACTTTGATGTAATTAATTTCTTCATGGTCAAAAGTTATAAGAAATGTTGTTTTTATAGAAAATAACAACCTAACATACCTATCATTCAACTATATCTTTGTAGCTTGACCGTGATTTTATTGCACCAATGATACCTTAACTTTACCATATATTTTATTTTGGTATCAGATTTCTATTTTATTTTTTTTCAGTTACTTAAATTCTACTTTTGCTTTAAGTTAAAATACTTTGAATATATCCGATCAAATTTAACATACGTGACAATCGAAATAAACATATTCTTAGTATATTTACCATGTAAGTATCCTAGTACGCAACCTAATTATCTTATGGGTCATAGAAAACAAAATTACTAAAGAGAACAAAATTGAAAATGAGAAAACAAAATAGTTTTCTAGGGCCCACAATATGATATTTTAATTTATTTATTCTTATTGCCATATATAGTAAATTTGATTAGATATGTTCAAGATACTTTAATTTGAAAAAAAATAATAAAACTTTAGTAACTAAAAAGAAAAAAAAATTAAAAATTTGGTATCAAAATAAAATAAAACCAAAAATTAAGGTACTAATGGTGCAATAAACCCGCTTGACCATATTTCACTATGCGTGGATCAATCCATGTTTGGTAGTGGTGCTAAGGATTTTCTTTTTTTTTTCTTGGGCTCATGCCATGTAACGGCTTTTTTTGGGTAATTTACTAACGCTCGTGAGGTTTGAACAAATTTATTACTCCATCCCTGTATTTATAAAAAGTCAATTAAATATCCTCTTAATTTTGATTCTGTTAGCTATCTCCCTCCTTAGTTAAAAATTTTTGGAATATACTATTAATTTTTGTAATATGCTTTTAACTAAAGAAAATAATTAATATTAAAATGTTAATAATTATATGGAATTCCACAAATGCCTTTAAACCTTAAAAATATCACTTCATATTCTTCTCATTCACACTCCATCTCTTACACTGAAACTCCACCATTTTCTTATCCTCACCTAAACTCCATCTTCTCATCTCTATTTCTCTCTCTCACCTAAACCCATCATCACCTGTAGCCATCCTCCATTTTCTCACCCGAACTCATTACTTGCAACTAACCCTACAACCTGCCATTTATTACCACCACCTGTTGTAACCACTTGATGCCATCACAGAGCAAGATAAAATGCAATCAATAGACTGCAGAAGATCCGTGGATGAAAAACTAAAGAAAGGCGAGTATGCATGACACCAAGTAAAAAACTCAAAAGAAAACCAACTTCTAAACTATGAGGAAAGAAATATTTTTTTCTTCACAAAGCACCTCATTCCAATGAAGCCATGAAGTTCAAACAATAGCATAAAAGAGAGAGATCCAAAAGCGAGTTTGAACATGACCACAAGCATAACTTTTCCACTACTGAAAAAGAAGGATAAGAGTATATAGAACTACTACCTTAACACCCCATCAACAATGGAAAAAAGATCGCACCACCCAACTAAAATGACAATGCAACAAAAGATAATCCATAGATTCACCAAATCGATCACAGAAAACACAAGAATTACTTCC
The DNA here is from genome assembly GCA_947683625.1 of Mallotus nudiflorus. NCBI lineage: Eukaryota > Viridiplantae > Streptophyta > Magnoliopsida > Malpighiales > Euphorbiaceae > Mallotus > Mallotus nudiflorus. The sequence goes on along the minus strand of CANTUR010000796.1, from coordinate 149,140 downwards.
AATAGGACATAAACCAATGGAAAATAAATAATCTCTAATGGGAAGTTTATCTAAAAAAGCAAACCATAAGAAAAGCTTAGTCTTTGCCGGAGTTAAATTCAACTAGATATCAAGCAAAATCACTTGATTATGAGAAGAAATAACTTGCATAACTTCCTTATATAAATAATTAACCGAGAAATTCTTATAAAAAGAAGGGGACCAGATGACTCTATCATTCTTCACCAACAAAAGAGACACTTGATTAAGGATTCCAAGCATTGCAATAAACTATTAAACTTCAACATCACCAAAATCCCAAATCCAATTAAAATTCCACATCCAACAATTGTCTTGATATTGGCCAAATTACAAACAAAATCTCAAGGTCGGTTAAAAATAGAGAAAAGAACAGGAAATAAATCTCTTAACCTGCTATTACAAGCCCAACAATCATGCTAAAAAAAATGTTATGGCCATCACCCTCCTCAAAAGAAATTCAATTCAACAACATAACATTAAAAACATCATTAATAAGAATCATCTATGAAATATCCTTCCAAACCAAAGAATAATGAGGAGAAGTAGAAACAAAAATATTATCAATTCTACTTACCACATACTTCTATATAATTATCCTTACCCAGAGAGCATCTAATTCATCTTGTAACCGCTAAAGCCATTTTGCTAACAAAGCTCTATATCCATGATTCATAAACTTCCAAACTCATTAGGACATGCCATTAAGACCCACTTCACTCTATGAATCTTCTTTGTATGGGTTCCTTCAAACCAAAAAATATCTCGAAGGTGATGATTAATAATGTTCGTTACACCCTTAGGCATCTTGAAGATTGAAAGAAAATATAGAGGCATCGTAGAAAGAGTAGACTTGATTAAAGCAAGATGACCCGTATGAGATAACACTCTACCCTTCCAAAGATAAAGCTTTTTTTTAATCTTTTGAATAAAGGGCTACCATACCAAATTGTGCTTAACAGATAAACCAAAGGGGAGACCCAAATACTGCAAAGGTAATTGAGAAAATTAATAAAAAATTATAGCAGCTGACTAAGAGACATACTCAAAATTAAGAGCAACACCAATAACTTGATTCTTATAAAAATTGACTTTTAATCTTGAGGTGAAGGCAAAACATCTCAGTAACCAAACCAAATTAATCAGATAAGACTACTCAGACTGTACGAAGAAAATGGTATCATCAGCGAAATTCAAAAGAGAAATAACCAAAGCATTATTAGGAAAGCGAAACCCCATAAACAAATTAGCCTACTCTATTTTAGCAATCAATGTCGATAGAGGCTCTATAGCAAGAATGAACAAAAAAGGAGATAAAGGACATCCTTGCTTAACACCATTAGACAAATCAAATTCTGTAAAAGGAGAGCCATTCACTAAAATAGAGGCCCTAGAACCATATAAACATTCTTTAATCCAAGAAACCCATATGCTTCTAAATCCCATTTGCTCGAGCACCAAGAATAAGTAATTCCAACAAATGGAATCATAAGCTTTCTCAAAGTTAATTTTAAATAAAAAACAACCAACTTTAGAAGATAACGAAGAATGAATCACTTAATTGGCAACAAGATAGCCATCTAAAATTTGTCTTCCCCCCCCCCCCCCCCCACAAAATTAAATTAGGACTTAGAAATCAACTTTTCCAAGACAAATTTTAAACAATTTAGGAATTATTTTGTACAACCCATGAATCAAAGAAATTGGTTTGTATTCATTGACAGTCATCGCAGGACTCTTCTTAGGGATTAAAGTAATAAAAGAGAATTTAATAGAATGAGGAAGCTTACCAATAAAGTAAAAAGTATCCACCAAAGAAAATAAATATGCTTTAATAGATCCCCAAGCTCTTTTATAAAAAAAAAAAAAAAGTTAAATCCATCAGGACCAGGAGCCTTATGAGAAGCATAACTCCAAAATGTTGATCTTAATTCTTCCATTATGAAACGTTGATTAAGTAAACAAACCTACCCAATAGAAATAGAAGGCAAATGTAAATCATTAAAAAAACCTATAATAATCCAAGGCATGTTGAAACAATGTCGAAAATAAGAGACCAATAAATTAGAAATATTAGCTAGCTTATCAACAATTTGGTCCCCATCCAATAACTGCCAAATAGAATTTTGACGCCATCTATTTGCAACCTGAAGGTGAAAGAATTTAGTATTGCAGTCTCCAAGCTTACACTAAGCTACTTTAGAGTTTTACTTCCATAGAGATTCCACCCTTTTAGAGAACACCATTTTTTGCGAAAATAAATAAGAAAGCTCCTCATCTTGATCCATAGATAAAGATATGAATTTAGCAATGTCGTCCAGTAATTTTATCTACCTTTCAATAATCTGTAAATTATTCTTAACATTTCCAAACTGCAGTCAATTCCAGTCCTTTAAGTGCCATTTCAAATACTTGAATTTTTATTGAAGGCAAAAGTGAAAAGGAATAAAAGACCATAAATTTTGAACAACTGAATGGAAACCATGGCTATCCCATAAATAATCAAGAGAGCATAAAGGTTTAAGACTTGAAACCTCATTCATAGAAGAAAGCCAAACTGGATTATGATCAAATGGGCCTCGAGATAAAGTAAGCAAATGAAGAAAAGGAAATTGAGACATCCAACTGAGCGAAACAAAAGCTTTATCAATATAACTCTTATTAACCCGATTATGCCAAGTATATGAATTACCTTGCAAACCAATCTCAATTATATTAGTTGCATTAAGAAAATTATTGAATTGTTGAATACCAAGAGAACTTCTAAATGCTGGCAATCGATCAGAGGTCTTCTTAACTTGATTAAAATCCCCAATAAGAAGTAAAGGCAACTCATCAAACTACTGATAATAATGCAATAATTCATACCATACCAATTCCTGTAAAGACATATCCCTAGAGTTATATATACCAATAACAACATAAGCAAAATTATTCACTATAAAAGAATCTTGCACAATAACCTAATGATCATGAACTATCGAATTTTTATGTATGAAACCCTACTCATCACATGAGACCAGAATACCACCTGCCGAGTTAATAGCATTAGACGCCACGAAAGCAACATGTCTCATCCCCTAAAATCGTCTAATCAAAGGGAATGAAATAGAACTACACTTAGTTTTAGAAATCACAACTAAAACAATTGCTTTAGCTCTCATTAAACGATTTAGATGCACTGATTTTCTTGAATTACTAGCCCCTTTAGCATTCTATGCTATGATAGAAACCATAAAAAGAAAAAAAGAAAATTACAAGCAAGTGTGCTTGGATGAGCTCTACCATTTTTTAGCATCATTAGAAATCATCTCTGCAAAAACCTAATGAACAAAACTATATGACTTATCAAATTTAAAACCCAAAGCTTTACCCAGTAAAAAAGTAGTGTTTGCCTCCTCTTGAATATCAACTATTTGCTTCTTATGTCTATCGTTCACTCTCTGAATATCACTAATATCTAGTGTCCAACTAGAGCATGAACTTTGTCTATTTCCTTTCTTTGAGGTTGATCTTGCAACAAGCTTTCTGCCAACTCTAGAAATTTTGATTTGCCATCAGACAAGAGCTAAGATTGGGAAAAAGTTTTTATTTAGGATGAGAACCTATTTTAGTTTTGGTTGGAATGACACATATGGAATTGAGAGATATAGATTTGTGCGCTTTAATGGGAAAAGGTTTAATTTTGCGAGGTTTGGGCAAAATAGAAGGTTAAGAAAATTCTTACAAACCCACAGAAGAGTGAGTAGGATCAAAAGTTTGGTTAAAATTGGTGTGCCAATCCGAAAAAGGGAAAGTAGACGTATGATTGAAAGGGTTAAGAGGAAAAGAACGAGTTAAAGAAAAGGTTTGAGAAAGTTGCAGGATCCAAGAATAACTAGTCAAGGCCATGATTAAATTAAAAGGAGTGGTAGCATTGGATCCAAGAATGTCAGGGTGAAAGAAAATAAAGTTCAAAAAAGAAAACAAAGAAAAATTTGAAGTTAAAGAAGTTACAGGCTCTAAGAAACAAAAGATAGGAATAAAAGGTTGATAAATGGGGCCAAGGTTGTTGGGTTGACTTGACTGCTTACATAGTTCACAAGATGTATAATGCATAATTCTACCAGTTTAATTAACTTTTTGTGTGTTAAAATTGATTGTTTATAATGAACAATTCTAACAAAAGGGGAAAATACTTTAAAAAATCAAATTTCAGGGAGTATTTAATTGACTTTTAAAACATAAGGAACTAAATAGTTAGTTTTGACAAACCTCAAGGGGTATTAGTAATTTTTCCTAAAATATACATGTTCTATTCTGTGTAAAATAGTTTAATTTTATTACATTTTAGGTATTACTTTTTTTTCATAAAAAATTATATGTCTTTTATTTTAACTAAAACATTTCCTTTTTATCAATTATTTTTATTTTTCTTTTATTTTATTTATTCAATTATTATTACTATACATATTAAAAACATATATATGGACTTTTAAAAATAATAATAATAAATAAAATTATTGCAATAATTTTAAGTTCTCATTTTTTTATTTAATTAAATTGCAGTTTTAATTTATTAAAATTATTTAATTAATTATGTCAAAAACATATTATTTATAGTCTGTGTGAAGTGCGGATTAATTATTAGTATATGTTAAATATTGAGCTCTAAAATCATTATGCCCAAAATTTAACAATTGTCCCTCATCATATTTTAGCATTCAGTTATATATTAAAATTTAAAATATTTTTCAAAAAATATATAAAAAAAAAAGCCCTTATTTTAAACTACATTATAAAAACCCTATTCTATATGTATCTCTTTCCATCTATCTAATACAATTTTTTTTTTTTTTTTGTAATGAGCCTTCATCCTCTTCTTTTGAGAGATCTCTCAGCCATTAAATTAGTTTTTTTTTTTTAGTGTTTTAAAATTTTATATGATTCTGTTTATTTTAATGGAAAAAATTGGAAAATGTTATTTTTTTTCGTGTTTCGAATTGTTTTCTTAATACTATTTAATTGAATTTTTTTTTTAATTTTCTTATTCCTGAATTAATTTTAATTGAATTAAATTTCATATTAGGACATGTTGATCATTTTCAATTAACTTTAAAATAAGTTAATACAATACAATAAAGTTTTGTTATTGTGTAATTTTTTATTCAACCATTATTTAGTTATTATTGTTGTTGTTTAAATTGTTATTTGTGCTTAATCCTCCTTGAAATTTGCATTGAAGTAGTACGAGCAGGTCGATATAATTTACAAACTTTGGATCATTCAAATTATATTGACAAAATGTGTTACTTCAGTATTAAAACGTTCTCAGTATACTATTGGACTATGCATTAAAATTTTGACTTGAGTAAAAGTTGCTCCACTTGATTTTTACTTCTGTTTACTTGAGCAATTTCATATGCTCTTTGCAAGTTTATTGTAGTAAACTTTACTCCTTTTTTTTTTATAATAAGGGATTTGTAACTTATGTTATTCATGGTTTGGAAATATGTTCTGTCAATCTTGCTTTGGACATCCTGACAAAAGAACGCATGAAAAATTGCCATATCCTATTCTACGCAGCATTTAGAGGTATAATCGAGTCGAATTAAATTAAATTTCAGTGAGTTTGAGCTTGGTTCATTTATAATTGAGTCAAATTCAAGTTAAATTTGTTATGTTACTTAGTGTTTATGAGTTGTTCACAAGTTTAAATAGACCTAAAAAAAATTTAAAAAAGTATAAATTATAAATTAAAATTATACATTAAAAAAGTAAAAATAAATTATTCACCGAATAAATTATAATATATTTAATAAAAATTATAATTTTACTCTAATGATATATTGTCTAAAATTTTTTTTAGAGTATATATATATTAAATTATTAAAAATTAAAATTACGAGCTGACTCGTGAGCTCTACAAACCAAATTTTATGTAGTTTGAACTTGACTTGTTTATTAAACAAGTTTGAATGTATGAGTTTGAATGAGCTTTTATCATGGTAAACATTGAGCAACTTGACTTGTTTACAATCCTAGCGACATTGTCATACTAGTGTATAGCTATATTTATTTTCATTTTTTGATATTATTTGTTTAAAATACTTTTTTATGATGTATCCTTTAAGAGTAAGATTCATTAATATAATTTGTATATGTTGTAAAATCTTACTCTTCCTTGTACTTTAGCTAGAGTTTAAATAATGATATATTTTCTTTTGGCAAAAAAAGTATACAAAGACCAAAATTTAAATAGATTGCGGTCTAAACTATGATAGTTTTTGTAATAGTATTAAAGGTAAGTCAATGTGATTTTCTTTTTATTTAGAGATGAAAATTTGGGATTTCCTTTGGTATTGGATGGTGTTGATTTCAAAAGTTGGACAATTGCTATACTAAATTATGGCCAAATATACAATTTCACCCCTTAACTCATATTTTTTACCTATTTAACTCTTCTTGTACACTAGACAAATGCATGCATTTAAATCATGTTGAGTTTGAATAAGTGAAAAATAGAAGTTAAGAGGTGAAATTGGTAAAAAAAAAAATAGTTGTGTAGGTTAAATAGGTGAAAAATATAAGTTAAAAGGTGAAATTGAATAAAATGAAAGTCAGGGGGTAACATATAATAATTGAGTAAAGAATTGTGTATTCTGCAATAAATTATTATATAATGTAGTTTATATGATCTTAACTAGAGTGACACCATTTCCAACAAATGTTGGTTTCAACTGGCAAAGGATTGTTCCCACTTAAATGAGGTCTTAGATTTGAGTCCTAATGTATCCAGCCACATTAACTTAGTTATTAGGAGACCTTTACTGCTCTTGTGGTCCTACCAGGTTGAACCTGATTAGTCAACGAACTTTAAATACTAGTGTTTTAAAAAAAGAGTAGAGTGATCCCTTTGTTAAGACATTTTACAAAGCATAAAAGTAGAGGTTTGATGCTGATTCTAAATTTAAGGAGAGGGCATAGAAAGTAGTAGTTCATCTTTAGGTAAGATGATTTTTTTAATTTGATATTTCGGTATTCAGTAGTCACAAGCATTCTGACTATTTTAGAATCGAGTCGGGTGGACCTACAAGAGGAAAGGGCAAATTTCTCCTAACATTTATCTTCTTCATATATAAATTTGAACTTGAGACCTTACCTAAAGGAATCCAAACTCTTTACCACTTGAGCCAACATATGTTAGTCTAATAAATGTCAGTTTTGAAGGACTTGTATATACTAAAAAGTTAAGTTTTAAAATCATTAAGCCTAATTTTTTTATAAGTTTCCTACTTTATTATTTAATCTTGACTCTTAAACCCCATATGTGTGTAAACATATTAAATTTTCTAATTTTTTACAACTCTTTAAAATTTAAATTTTTGTTATTACATTATAAAAAGAGTAGACTCTAATCAAGTTGTGTGAAAATTAAATTCCATTTATTAAAGGATTTATATGAAGTTTGAATTCTATGGTGTGATTAAATAGCAATGTAGTTATGATTGACAAAGGCATTTGCAAGCAACTGCAGAATGCAACTATTGAAAAAATCTCAGAGCACCCAATTCCACTCAATAAAGAATCCAGACGTCATTTTTAAGGTTCATAAGCTAAATGAGTCAAGCCTGAATATCCTTAAATTAGGGTTGTTTAAGCTTTTAAACAAACTCATTAAATAAACTTATGAACATGTTTGTGAATAGGCTCGTTAACATAGGCTCATAAATAGACTCGTAAAAATGCTTGTTTTCTAGTTCATTAATTTAAATATCAGTATTATGTGATAGTATTAATAGGTATAATTTAAAGGAAACTCTTAGGTAATTTTGTTTTTTAGCTATTTTTGTTTTACTTTATTTTTATCACTATAGGATGGGAGTTTTTATTATTATTATTATCTAATGGTATATTATTTACAAAGTGTATTTTACTTTGTAGGAAATAAGTAACGATAGAAAATTGTAATTTGCTTTTTCTGTGCAAATATCTTGTGAATATCATTAGTATTTTATAGTTAATTACAGTTCTTATTATTTGGAAGGACATTTTAGTTTTTTATATGTCACTTAATGGAAAAAAAAATAATGAAAATGGAAGTCCTTAAATGTTAATGGAACAAAAACTGAGGGAGAAAAAAATTCAATTTTTAAACAAGAGGAAGGAAAGTGTAAATTAGGTCAAATCTAAGGTAGAAAAATGTAATTTTATTTTTTGAAAAATTACATTTTTCTCCTTGAAATTTAACCCAATTTACCCTTACCTCCCTTTTGTTTAATAGTTAAACTTCCACCTCCTCAACTTTTATTCTGTTAACATTTAGGAACTTCCGCTAGGGTTAGGTCTTTTCTTCCATTAAATACCATATAAAAAATTTAAAATGCCCTTTTAAACAATAATTAACTATAAAAAACACTAATAATAATATTTACAAGATATTTTAATCTTTTATATTTAACAACATTAAATATATACATTTCTCACTTAAGTGGGTATTAAAATATTGTCACAAATATTCTTTAAAAAAAAAAGAATCATATGCAATATGGAATATATCACTACAACAATTTTGCCTATAGCTTCATAATGATTTGCAGCTAAATCTATAAAATTTTGTAGCTAAATATTTTAGCCACAAAAATAAGTTTTGTAGTTTGTTGTAGCAAGAAACAGCAAGGCAAAAAGTTAGCTACAAAATTTAAGTGTCATGTAGTTATTTTCATATTTTTAACTATATAACTTACGGTAATAAAGCCAATTGTAAAAAAATTAAATTTAATTGCTACAAAAATAAAAATTATATAGCAAAAAATTTTAATTATTAGCCACATAAGTATTATTATGTAGCAAATAAAATATATATGTAGGTTAACTTCTATTTTATCTCTAATAAAAATTAAATTAACTAAAATATAATTCTAATTCAATTGAAAGTATGTTTTCTATTTTAATTAGGTTAGCTTCTATCTTATGTCTAACAACAATTCTAATTTAATTGAAAGTATATTTTTCTATTCTAATTAGGTTTTTAAATATTTTTAATGTTATGACCCAAACCTTAAAGGCACATGACCTATACTAAGGAATGGGAAAGCATGAAGCTCCTGAAACTCTTAGTAAGCCTTAGAAATGTTCATAACAAAAAATTACCCAACTTAACAATTCTAATAAAAATTCAGCAAAGTTTCCTTTGTACTGAGACAAAACTACAACTTGCATAAAACAAATAGCACTCCTAAAATGTACATCACCCATAACAACTCCAATATCACCATAATCAACAATATCTTAACTCAAGTATATCAAATATCATGTAACAAGCTCATATAAATATATTTATAAATATAATAATAACAATTTCTCCAATACTACTGCGACGTCTAAATTACCTACAATAATTCTACAAATATCAATAGCATTACAACAACCTACAAGAAGTAGCTGGTGAAGAATAAGTCTGGCACCATAGTTGTTAAAATCATATGATTCGCGAGTCGAACCATATGAGTCGGATTGAGTCACATTGAAAACAAGTCAAATATGTTGGTGAATTGAAAAATATGCAGAATCATAGTAGAATCACAATGAATTGGCCAAATCAATATAAATCAATCGATTCACTTCTCAGATTTCTAAAACACAAAAATCCCATCAAATAAATAGTTTTAAAAAAATAGACAGTAGAAGAAGAAGGGGCATTTTATATAATACACACACTGTGAACAAGCAAAAGAAGGGAAAAAAAAAACCTTACCTCCCATTATCTATGTTCCTTAACACAGATTAACAACTGAGAACCAATGGTACCAACCAATGCTTTCTATTACCAGTGTTACCACTAACTAAGTAATTTTCTATTTCTCTTATATTTTCTCAGTCCTCTTTTTTTCTGTTTTCTTCTTTTGTTCCGTCGATTTGTGTTCTCTTCTTTGTATCAGTTTTGATTAATGCTTTGGTTTTTTTTTTCTACATTTATACTTTGAATTTCACTCTCCTACGTGTATAGGATATTATATTAGCTTTGGTTTTGGACCTTTGGTTAATGCTTTATTATATATTATGGACATTAAAGGCTTAAAGCTTTGGTTTTAGTTAAGGCATTGGTGGCATTCACATTCACATGACATCCACGTATATAGACACACACCTGACAATGACATACACATGCATGACACACACAACACTTACTTTTCTCATGGACATAATCTCTAATAAAGTATTATTTTTACTATTTAAATAGTGTTATAATTAATAATTTAATAAAGCAAATAATATTTTTATATTTGAATTGACACTCATTTATGAAAATAGTATTTTTTTTTTCTCATCATATAGACTTAATAATTAAATTGATATATTATTTTTTTGTAGGTTTTTAGTTCATATTATTGAAATATGACTTCAAGATAAAAAAAAAAAAGGATATACAACTAGAACTGGTGATCCTACTTGGGAGCATTATTCTAGAGTTAATGATAGTACAATGCATGTAAAATGCAATTATTATATACTTGAAAGATAGGGAGGGATAAATCAAATGAAACATCATTTAGCAGGTGATCATGATAATGTTGCTCCTTGTACAAAATGTCCTAAAAAATTGAGGGAGCTTTTTATTAAAATTTTGAGAGAAATAGAAACACAAAAAACAAATGAAAAATGAATGTTTTGAAGTAGGTGAAGGAGAACAAAGAAATAAAAAATTAGTCGAAGGAAGAAAAACTAGTATTGATTCCTTTGTTAATAAAGGCCTTAAATAATATAATTTGAATGCAATGGTAAAAGATAAAGAATCCATGATTCAAAGTATACGCAGATTTTTATATGGACATTCATTGCCTTTTGTCTTAGTGAAGAGTCCATTATTTGCTTATGATAAAAAAAAATTGGAGAATATGGTAGGGGTTTAAAACCTCCTAGTTATTATAAGGCTAGAGTCACATTTTTGAAGAAGTAGAAAATGCGAATTTGATTCTAGAAAAATATAAAAAGGAATGGAAAAAAACATGATGCACTTTGATGTCAGATAGGTAGTCAGATAAAAACAATAGGCCTCTCATAATTTTTTAGTAAATAGCCCTAGTGGAATGATTTTTCTTAAATCAATAAATGCATCAAATATAATAAAAGATGCAAAAAAATTTGTTTAAGTTGCTTGATTCATTAGTCGAGGAAATTAGGGAGGAAAATATAGTTCAAGTGGTGACAGACAGTGCTTCAACTTACATAACAGTTAGTGAATTATTAATGGAAAAGAGAAGAAAAATATTTTAGTCTCCTTATGCAGCTCATTGCATTGATAATATGTTGGAGGACATAGGTGAATTTCTTATTTTTGAAGACACAATTAAAAAAAAAAAAAAGCTAAGCAAGTTTGTGTTTATATTTATAGACATGCTTAGGTCCTTAGCATGTTTAGGAAGTATTCCAATAAGAAGGAGTTAAAGAGAGCTGGAGTTATAAGATTTGCCACATCATTTCTCACTCTAAAGAGTTTTGATGAAAATAAGCTTCCTCTAAGAGCTATGTTTGCATCTCAAGAATGGGGTAAAAGAACAAAAGGTTAGGTCAATATTACTATCCGATGACTAGTTTTGGAAATCAATCAAGTATTGTCTAAAGTGTGTTAGCCCACTTTTCAAAGTTCTAAGACTTATTGATGGTGATGCAAAACCAGTAATGGGATACATATATGAAGCCATGGAATAAGCAAAGGAGCAAATTGCACAAAATTGTAATCATTAAAAGTCAAGATATGAGTGCATTTGGAATATTATTAATTTAAGATGGAAGTTGCAAATTCATAGACCACTCATGCCATAAGATATTTTCTTAATCCCAAGTAAGTAATTTTTTTTAAATATTTTTCATTTAATATTTTTATTAACTTTGTTACTTTTATTCTATAACAGGTTTCATTATGATGAACCTTTTAAGGCAAATATAGAAATGAAAGTTGGCTTGTACAAGATAATAGAAAAGATGTTTCCATATATTGAAACAAGAATTAAAATTGACCAACAATTTGAAAATTTCAAAAGAGGAGAAGGATTATTTGGCATGAGTATGGCTATTGTAACTAGAGATATGAAGCAACCCCGTATAAGTTTAATTAACTATTTGTGTTTTGTTTACAATTTGTCTCATTTGATTTACAATTTTCTTTCCTTTAATTAAGTCTAATTAATTTTTTAAAAATTTCTTAGCTTTATAGTGGGAGAGTTATGGAAAACATTTCTAAGAACTTCAAAGTCTTGCTATAAGAGTTTTAAGTCTTGCATGTAGTACTACGAGATGTAAAAGAAATTAGAGCATGTCCATCCCAAAAAGAGAAATCATTTGGAACAACAAAGATTAAATGCCCTTGTGTTTGTCAAGTATAATATTCAACTTGAATTAAGACAAGTAAAAAGGGAGGAAAGAGGAGAGACATATTATCCTATTTATTTAGGTGACATGGAGTTCGATGATGAATGGATCAATGAAATTGAAGATCCTTATTTACCTCAAGATATCTCATGGATGGAAATAAATGAATGTTTTGAAGATGATGGAGGACTTGAGTCAAGTAACAAAAGAAAAAGAGGTAAACATCATGATATTAATTTTTTTTTTAATTCTAACTTCTAAAATTTCAATTTTTTTTCCTCATGATATATATATATAGGTCCAAGGAACTTAAAGCATGCTAGAAAAGGAAAAGAAACAATTGTTCAAGATAAAGTGATTGATGATTTAGATATGAATGATTGTGAGAAAGAAAAGATTTGACTATGTTATAAGATAAAGATAATAATGAAGATGATGGACTTTATTCACTTTAGCTTTTGGATGATGATTTCATGAGTTGATTTTATTAATGACTTATTAGAGTGTTATTTATATATTTGTTTTCAAGATGGTACTTTTAATTCGAAAATGATACAAGTAAAATGATGAAAAGTATTTTTTAAGTTTAAAGATATTACATAATATGTTAGAGAACTTTATAATATTTAATGAAAATATATTTTATTAAATGAATATAGAATATATATTATTTTAAATTTATATTATAGCCATAAACTTAATCTTATGATTCAATTCGATTCTCGATTCATAAAATGAAGTTTTCAATTTTATATTTGAATCTTGATTTGACTGGTGCAGAGAAAAACTATTGCAGACTCCCAAGATCCTAGAAAAATAGTTTAGGGGAGTCAGACCTCACTAAGTGAATTAATTTTATAAAATACATGTTGGTTTAAAAATATTAATTTAAAACCTTTAAAAAAATAAAATAAAATACTTTAAATCCTTTACCTTATTAAAAAAAATATTTACATAAACTCCTTCCCAAAATTTATAAATCACTTTAATATGAAATTCTCATACGAAATCATATACATTAAATCTTTAGTGAAAATCATGGTCCTAAACCTCAAATCTACTAGCCTTTTTGACTCTCTTAAATCCAAATGACTACTTGTCCTAGAGAGCAAGCTCAACCAGGGTTCAATCACAATCGGTCTCTTACTCTAAGTCTTTACTGATACCTAAAGAGCAAGTTTGACCAAGGTTCAACCAGTAACCATACATCTGCCTAAAGAGCAAGCTCAACCAAGGCTCACTAATCACAATATACATCTACCCAGAGAGTAAAGCTCAACCAGAGCTCACAATCCATAATATAGCTGGCTCATAAATCACATCAATACTAGTGCGCACGTAGTCCTAGTGACACCCACTAGATTGCATGTTCTACCATTTTCTCTAAAAGACATTTATTTCTCATAACAATAAAATAAAATATAATAAATTCAACCAAAACATCTTCCCAAAATTATTCATGATAATGAAATAAATAAATCATGCATATGGCAAAATTTATAACCATAAATGAATCTTTATATATATATATATATATATATATATATATATATATATATATATATACACACACACACACACATTCAACTTTAATATTATATTAACCATATGAAAATTCTAATTTAAATATTCTCAACAAACACTTTATAAAATTAACTCACAGGTGGAGCGTGTTAGTCGACGTATTCTCGATTGCCCAAATGCCACAGTTCCCACTCCATAACTCTCTAAATAAATAATAATTATTTAAAACATACATACACCAAATAAATTCATAAAAATTATTGAAAACTCTAGAAAATTATAAAATTTAGGAATCAATAAAATTGTCTTGAAAACACCTTAGACATGACATTTGAGGGTAAAGGAATTATTTTCATTTAGCTAAAACAATTAAAATGGAAATTGTGAAATTTCCACTAAAACACTTCTAGAATTTTTTAATTCAAAATCTGTAAAGAATCAGCCTAAGCTCTAGTTACAAAAATTAACCCTCATAATTTATAATATTTATTAAAAATAAAATCAGAAATTTCTGGGCTAGTCACTATTCCTCATAGGAATCTAATTGGAACTTGCCAGATTTCTCATCGAAAAACATCTTATACACAAATCAGTCATACCAACATGATCACAATAGTATAAAGAACTTAAAAATAGCCTCAAACTCCAAAAAAAACCTCTAAATAAATATATCAAAGAGGAAAAGAAAGATTACCAATTATACTCCAATCAAGACTTTAACAACGTAATGTAGACTCAAAATTAGTATCTACTAACTCCTGGAAATAAGATGAGTTCGATGGTGGTGGTTACAACAGCCAACAGTCATTGGAAATGGTGATCTAGCACCGAAAAGTTTAAGCCAAAGCTTTTAAGCTTAAACTGATAAAATCTAAGAAAAATTTCATGAAATAAATGTTATTAAAATGTAAAGGATGTTAAGTAGGATCTATGGTTCGAATTTCATGTCAATTTGAGGTCATTTGGCCAATGAACGGAGATAGGAAAGTTTCAAGTGCTACAATAACAACCGGAAAGTTCAAGGGCTTTTCTAGAACTTTCATGTCTGTCAGCTCTAAAATGAAGAGAAAGATGGAAATTTTCCACTCTAGTCCTCACATTTTTGACAAAATTTATGTTTGGTCCTTCCACTTTAAGGCTTTAGATAAATGCTAATAATTAAATGAGTTAACACCATAAAACAACCACAAAACAATGCTACAACAGCTCAGCAACAACTAATCAATGAAACAACAACCTAACATCAATGATAACAGCAACTGAATAACCAAATAATAAGCACATCAACTATAAATCAATAGCCCAACAACGACACAATAATAACACAACAACCCATCAGTAATCCAACATCAATAGTATCATATATTATTTTTATAAATAAATTAAGGGTTATTACATTTAAATTTTGTAAAATTTTTATATATTTTTTAAAATAAATTTATAAGCGTAACTTTACAATCAAGTGATAAAAATGTAAAAAAATTATTAATTTTATTCAAAAATTTCATTTTATTGGTTGAATAATAAAATTTTATTCATCAATTTAATGTTGATAGTTGACTAATATAAAGTTATTTAGATTCATGAAAAAATTGATGAAATGTTTTTTTTTAAATCTAATCATTCAATTGTAAATTTTTTAAAATTTTAGGTCTATATAAATTTTTTAAAAAAACTTTAAAAATTTAGAAAATTTTTAAAAACATTTAAAAATAAAAAATGTTATATTTACTTAAAATTTTACAATTAGGTGATATATATTTTTATAAACAATTTATCAACTTTATTTATTAATTAAAATAACATTTGTTACTTAATTGTTAAAAATTAAATTTTTGTTTAATTTATAGGACTTATTCATATATGTTTTTTAAGGGAAGGTCCAATATAGTTCAGTTTTAAAAGAAAAAATTTCTGTTGAAAAAAAAAATATGGAGGTCCAATCTAGACTTCGGGCAAAAATTGAGTGTCCAACTTGTATCTTTGGCCAATTATTTTATGTATTATCTAATATAAAACAAATTAGATAACATAATTAAGTCGTATTATATTAAATTTAAAAAGTAAATAATTAAAATCAAAATTAATAAATTTTATGAAAATAGAAAAATTATATAATTTGTTTTAAAAGTAGATATTTTTATAAATTAAAAATTAATAAATAGAACATAGAGTATATAATTTGTTTAAAAGTATATTTACTATAAGAAAAATAATATAATGGGATAATGAACCCACAAGTCCTATAAGTTATTCAAAATTTCAATCAAGTTCTAAAAAAAATATTTTTTTTATTAAGTCCTAGAAGAATTTACATGTTTTTACGTTTATGTCAAACGGAATGGACTAACATCGACAATTAACAGAAAGGCATAATGACCCCACAAGTCTTATAAGTTATCCAAAATTTCAATCAAGTCCTTTTTTTTTAATTCTAATTTCCCATGATTTTCAAGGGATTTAGAGGAGGAGAACTAGCTTAATTATGTTGTGCACAATCCATAATACTTAAATTATTTAATTTTTCTATTAATAGAAAATAATTAATTTAAAAGGAAAGAACTTTTCATCGTCCGTCAATAATTAAATAATTTAATCTTTCTATGAATAAAAAATTAATTTATTAAACTACTTTATGTAGTTGACTAATACATTTTTATCTTTTTATTAATAAAAAATAATTTTCCAAAAATACATTAGCATATATATAGTATTCGCGCTTATTTTCTATCTCCTACATTTGTAAATCATATAACCAATCAAAAAAATTAATTATCTATCCCAATATCAAATATTATTATCTGCCAGATGTATAATTTAACAAATATTATTCATTCGTAAATCACATGTATGGCAATATATTCATAAACAATGTTTAGAAAAAGTTATATTAATTAGGAATAAAATTTAATGTGGCCCTTAAATGTTACCATGAGTCCAATAATGTCTATGAGACTTTATGGGTTATCTCTGCACACCCAATAATGCCAAAACTGACTGATATCACTTCTGCTACTGGAGAAGTGAGATTGATGAGGATGGTGAACTCTTGGTTTTTGAGTGAGTGTAGTGGAGAATTGTGGGTTTGATGTTCAAGATAATTTTGCTACTTTCCTTTTCTATTAAACACCGATGTTAATCCATTTTGTTTGACGTAATGGAAATGAACTAATGTGATTACATCTAAAGGTTTCTATGACTCAATTAAAAAAAATGTTAGGACTTGATTGAAATTTTGGATAACTTATAAGACTCGTGAGGTCATTATCCATTTTTGTTAATTGTTGATGTTTGTCCTTTCCGTTTGACATAACATAAGTGGTCTAATGTGAAAACATGTAGATGCTTATAGGACTTAATAAAAAAATATTTTTTTTAGAACTCGATTAAAATTTTGGATAACTTATAGGACTTGTCGGTTCATTATCCTTAATACAATTATCATTTTTAGATATTTTTACAAAATTTAATATAAAAATAGTTAAAATTAAATTAATTAATATATATCATTTTATTATTGGCCAAAGGTACAAATTGGACCCTAAACTTTGGGCTGAGGATTGGATTAGACCTAATATTTTTTGTTCCCATTTGGAACTTTATTGTCCAATATCGTCTCAAATTGGACCTTACCCATATGGAGGCCCAAACAAACATTAGAACCTAACTTGTTGGATTCATGGGACCCACCAATCTTGTTTAACTCGTGTACCACATCAAAACACAGACCACCCTAATCTATCTGCTCATAACCATCCCTTGCCCTGCCCTCTCCATTTTTTAATACTCTGTAATTAATAAAATTGAGCCAAACCTAAAATCATAATTGTTTTTGGTATAAAAAAAACTATCAAATGAAGACAAAAAATGGCATCAGCTGTTTTAAGAACCTTTAATTCTAAACACATTTTACCATTTTCTTCCTAAATCTACTGGCCCTATCTAGGAGGATTGGCTGCCTCCTCTTCTATCTACGCCCATTTTTTGTCATGACTCTCAATCCTCTTTTAACCTTAATCCATGGTAGAGATCTATTTTGTTGTTTGATGGTAGCTCCAAGTGGGTTAGTGATAGAACCAGCAACATCACGACAGTAAAATTGTCCCTCCATTTCTTGCTGCACCTAAAAAAGTTACAATTGCTAACCTCAACATGTATCTTGTTGCTCGCTCTTCCTCCAAGTATTACCCACATTCACTACCCATCAACAACAAATCAAGTTTTGTCTAAGGAAATTCCAATTTGTGTTTTGCATTCAAAACCCACAAGCATACAGATCATAATTGCAAGTATAAAAAGTTATCATTCCTATGAAGACTGTATAATGAATACTAATATATTTACTTATAATCTCCGTCAATAAAATAAATAAAGTGAATTTGTAATTAAAATCAACAAAGTAATCAAATTAAATTGTAATCAAATGATAAAGAGCTTAAAGCATACATTTAGTTTTACTATTCCAATTCGAACATAAACACATTAACAAACAAAAGAGATTGACTTCAGTTAAGAGTAATTATTCTAAAATACCTAAAACACTCTCAAGTTCAATTAAGCATATTAAGATTAAAGTTTAACCTACTCTCGTGATTAAGAAATTAATAAAAACTCATTAAGTTCCTTAACAATTAATTTACTACTATAGACCTTGCCTACTATAATAATTCCCTGAAGAGCTCACCTACTCTCGTGGTAGAGTGGTCTAAGTCTTATGAGTCTTAAGCTGATAAATTCACCTAACTCTCGTTAGTGAATTTACCCATAAACATGTAAACAAGCTAGCCAAGAATGAAAGCATAAAATAAGTCCAACTTAAAAAATTAATTAAAAATCAATTTGATAAATAAAACCTTATATTCATTCATATCATAGAATTGTTACTCCTAACCTAAACTCTAAAATGAGTTTAGAAGTGGTGAAGCACTCAAGTATAAAAGAATGAAAGTTGAAAGATGAAAAATAAAATAAATAAACTCTTGAATCTTAGCACAATCCTTCTCTAATCCTTGGTTGTACTTGTTCGTTGCCTCTTGAATGTCAAAAATTCTTCTCGAAACATCCTTTTAAACCTCATTTTATAAAGTAGGGTTGATAAGAGTCCCTTTTTGCCCTTAAATATCTTTCCCATTTAAGGTATGAAAACTTCTTTTTCTCAACATGGCTTTAGACACGATTATGTTGTATTTTATGTCGCATTACGAGTTGAATTCTAGATGATCACATAGTTTGAGACATGGTCGTGCTCAATGCTATGTTGAAGTTTCTTCTTTTCTCCTCACTTGGCATATGACAACCTGGTTTCACTCATGGCTTGATGAAGGTGTGTCACACTACTTTGCTCAATCCATTACTTAACATGATTTGGGAAAATCATGTTGCATTCCATGTTGACATAAATCCTCACTGTTTTTTGAGTTCCTCTTTAACTTAACTATAAAAAGGAAAATTAATTAACATCAAACAAAAACTCCTTAAAATGTACCTTAAATAATAAAATACTAATACTAATATACTTCCTAATTAAACTTATATTCTACCAAAATTATCCCAACTCTCATTCAATCATTCATTAAAAGTTAACTCGAATATATGTAAATATTATACACATCAAACTCTCCAACACTAAAACTTTGCTCGTCTTCAAGCAAAAATCAAAATTTGAAATTAAAGAACACACTTAACTACAATAAAAAAAATTCATAGTTTCTAAGATATGTAAATCGATAACATTGAGACTGAAAATTATTTACTAAAGAAGATAATCAAACAAAATTACATCACATATGAATAATTTACGAATCACAACCCAAACACATAACTATTTGAAATCCAATGAACATGACTCTAAAAGAGAAGCATTAAGGTCTATAATTCTTTAAAACTTTGGTTGTGAATGCATTTTACACTCCATTTCACAACATCTTTTCTTTTCATTGCTTTTTGCTTTGGTGAGTGCGTTTTACACTCCATCTCACCATTTTTTTATTTTCTCTAATCAAATCTTCCCACTCTTAGTTATCCCCCGCCATTCCCGTATTACTAAACATGGATACCGCCAAGTGGGTCCTTTGGATACTCATACTCTAATTAGAGCAATGAAGTAAATTTAGAGCATGTAAAAATTAAGATTTAAGCACTGCTCTTACTTAAGAAAAGAGACATTTTTTTTGAATTACAAACCAAAATAATGCTAAAATTCAATCTCTAAATTCATGCTTAGGTTATAAAAACTAAATTTTTCATACATAATGACTACGTACAACCATCTTTAATAAACCATTCAATAATTCAATAATTGAATAAAAAAAAAGCAGATTGATACACTATTATTCTCTAATTGCAGTTAAGCATCAATTTTGCACAAAACCAAAACAAAAAGTTTTAAGGACAAGCTAATAGTAATATGGAGAAATTGAGTTGAAAGTTAATGAATAGAATAGAGAAAATGTATTTATTTTTTATTTATATATTTTCTTTTTATAACTAAAAATAAATTGAACATGAATAGTGAAAATAAATAAATTGACAAATTCCCCCCCCCCACACTATCCATGTCATTGTCCCTAATGACAAAAATTGTAAAACACATGCAAAAATTATAAAATAAAAGAGAAATTAAGAATAAAGAGGAAATAGTAAAGAAGAATACTATCTTAAAAGTTAAAGTCATCTAATAGCTTGAATGAAGCATAAAACAAAAGATCTAAAAGCGAGGATCCAAAATACAAACCAAAGAAGCTAAACACATAATATCCTTAAACAAAATAAATAAAATAAATAAAATAAAACAACATGTAACGTCCTATTGAAAATAAAAAAATAAAAGGAAAATAACAAAAGAAAACAACATCAATCATCCATAGGATCAAAAGAAGTAGGAGCAACTACTGGATTGTCTATCAAGTCGCTATCATCATGCCATTCCTTTATAGCAGTAGTAGAGGCAGTGCTTGGAAAAACGGGATGTGGAGGCAAAGTAATGCCCTATTGTTGACATAAGCTAAAGAATCCATCAACTACCTAATGAAATAACTCGGTGATACTAAAGTGTAGTCTCAATATGTGATGGATAAAAGGATGATGGTCCAACTAAATGAGAAGGAGGTAGAGGAGCTTAGGTAGTAAAGGGTGGTGGAGGGGAATGCTCATCATCACCTAACTCAACAGGATGCTCAATCAAAACATACTTCCCATCGCGAACTTCAACCAAATGGATTTTTCTCATCACAATTAAGTTAAATGGAAGCATGTTACAAACATGAGTGAGATTAGGAAAAGTGTCAAAAACCCATAAATTATTAGCTAGATGAGTAATATAAGAACCGCTACATAATGCATCTTTTTTCTTTAGACATACCATCCATGTAAAGAGCAAACCCAAAGCCTAAATGATATTAAAACATCTCAAGTAAAACAAATCTTAAAGTGAAACAACTTCGGAGCTCTCCCTATGTCCATAAATGGTAAAAGATATATGACAGTGCAAGTAATGCAAATTAGGGCCAATAATATTTATGCTTTTACTTATCCTAGGATTATAATTTTTTTAAGCCCCAACATGTGTAATCTCTCTCTAGTACTCTGAAGGGTTTGCATTCCCAAGATTAATGACATAATTGTTAATCTCCTTACTAGTGGTAAATATTTCATTGTAAAAACCACAATGCACATCAAATTCATTGAGAGAATGAGAAAATTATTTTCCCTATAATTAAAACTTAACAAAACCTTTTTTTATCAAAATCAACTAATGTACTCTTTTCTATTGAAAAAGTGGACAAGAACTCAATAAAAAGCTCATGGAAAATAGGTTCTTCTATTGTCCTAAAATTATCCCACTTTGATTTATCAATCATCCTTAGCACATATTCATTCAAGCCTATGGTTGCTAAATCATCTAACATAATATGATAAGAGGGATGAATGGGAAGGGAAATTAAAGAGGCACACCTTTCTTTGTGGGCTTTATCCAAAAATTAAAGTAAAGGGTGAAGTGGATTGGCTTGGCTAGGGCTGCAACTTGCATGGCATGAAAAAGATGGAGCCATTGGCAGAGGCACAGGCGTGCATGAATCACGAGGTGGTGATAGTGAAGAAGCCACACGAGGTTATTTCTTAGATGGATTCGACTTCTTTCCATTTGATTTTGTTTTCCCCATATGAGAATTGAAATAAAAACAATAAACATTTAGTGTGGTTATGGTCAAGAAAGAAGAAATTTAAAGAAAGGGAGAGAGAGTTTGAAAGGAAAATAAAAATGGTAAAACATGATAGTGGGTGTCGACTAGGGTTAGAACGATGGGTTTTATAGAAAACGACATGACAAAGGGCATGTTGCATCCTGTGTCATATGTCGTGCCAACATCAAGATCAAGGGAAAAAATTGAAACACAGTTTTGAAAACCCATATTTTATGTCATGTATCGATCTGTTTCAATTTTTAAAATTAAGCTTTTGATGGTATACAAGCATGTTAGATATTGTGTCCCATGCCATGTCAATTTCAAGAAATAAAACTTTTAAAAAAGAAATTCAATACTACATGACAATGTAGTGTTAAAAACTCGTGTAGGAAAAAAGAGGACATGACATGGGCATATGTTGTGATGCGTTAATCTCAAATAAAAAGGCTCGAGATACAATATGATGTCTTCACACTATGACCCATAATGTGTTAGGATTTGGAAATTTGGCTTTTAAAAACTATATTATAAGTCATGTGTGCTACGGGCTTATAAAAACATCACATGGAATTGAACAGGACTTATTTAAAATCGTGTCCCTACAAAGGAAAGCTAATAAAATGAATTCATACCTAGACATGGCCAATAGCACAGCCATGTCATATGTTGTATTGACTCTGCATCCCCTTAATCCATAGCTCTTAACACGTTTTCCTTATGGATAGAATCTTGAATGAAGAACATCATTTATAAATTAAAAAAATAAAGAAATTAAAACACAAAAATCAAATAAAAATAAAATAAAAGTTTAGAAGATATTGGGTTACCTCCCAATGAGTGCTAGTTTAAGGTCATTTAGCTTAACTGAGTAGCATTGTTGTCATTATGGGTCAATAAGTGTGCAAGAGACACTTTTGAAGCTTGCTTCCTTTAAATGGTAAGGTTTTAAACATTGCCCGTTGACTTAAACGGTTGCATTATCCTTGGTTAGAAGTTCAACTACTCTATGAAGAAAAAGTTATTTGATTTTGAAAGGACTAGACTATTTTAATTTGAGTTTACTTGAAAAAAGCTTCAATCTGGAGTTAAAGAGAACCACTAAATCCCCCTCCCTAAGTTCTTATTTTTGCAAATGCTTGTCATGCCACCTTTTAGTTCTTTCCTCGTAGATTTTGGCATTCATATATGCATCCATCCGAAATTCCTCAAGTTCATTTAATTAGAGAAGTCTCTTTATACTAGCTTTAGCCAAATCAAAGTTAAGAAACCTTGTAGCCTAAAATGCCTTATGCTCTAGCTCAATTAGGAGATAGTATGACTACACAAAGGCTAAATGAAAAGGTGAAGTCCCAATAAGAGTTTTAAAGGTTATTTTATATATAAAAAGTGCATCATCCAAATATGTAGACCAATCTTTACATAAAGCATTAATTGTCTTCTCTAGGATGTTGTTCAATTCTTTATTTAAAATATCCACTTGTCCGTTTGTTTGAGGATGGTATGGTGTAGCCACTTTATGTTTGACTCCATACTTTGCAAGAAGGCTTTTAAATTAGTAATTGTAAAAGTGAGAACCTCCATCACTAATGATAGCTTTAGGAGTACCAAAGCGAGTAAAAATGTTCCTTTGGAGGAACTTAGTGACTACTTTTGCATCATTGATCAATAAGGAAATTGTTTTAACCCACTTAAAGACATAGTCAACGCCAACCAAGATGTATTTATTTCCATAGAAACTTGGAAATAGACCCATAAAATCAATCTCCTAATGAATGAGCCTTGGCTTAGAATCCTTCTTCATTAAAAGGTACTTTATAGATGAATGATCAATGTAAACAATCACTTTGCTACCAACTAGATAGGATTGAATCTTGTCCATTACATGCACAACCACCAATAGCTCTTTTTCAATTGTATCATAGTTAATTTGAGCTTCATCAAGAGCGTGACTTATGTAATAAATTGTATAAGCTTGCTTATCTTTTTATTGCCCTAACACAACTCCTACGGTGTGGTCACTTTCATCGCATATAATCTCTAATGGAAGACTCCAATGCAGTGGTTGCAATATGAGTGTTGTGATTAAAGCCTTTTTTAACCTGTTAAAAGCATTTAAGCACTCATCAGTAAACTCAAAAGTGACATCTTTAGAAAGTAAGCTAGTTAAGGGTTTAGCGATCTTAGAAAAGTCTTTAATGAAGTGACGATAAATCCCAGCATGACCAAGGAACTCCTTATTCCTTTAACAAAAGTTGGTAGTAGGAATTTTTCAATCACTTCAATCTTAGCCTTGTCAACTTCAATTCCATTTTTGGACACGATATGCCACACCACTACTCCTTTTATCACTATGAAGTGATACTTCTCCTAATTAAGCACTAGATTAATTTCCTTATAACATTACAACACTTTAGAAAGGTTATCTAAGCAAGAATTAAATGAAGAACCATACACTGAAAAATCATCCATAAAAACCTTCATTATGTCCTTAATAAAATTAGAAAAAAATACACATCATACATCATTGAAAAGCGACTGGTGCATTACATAACCCGAAGGGCATTCTTTTATATGCACATGTTCTATAAGGACATGTAAATTTGTTCTTTTCTTAGTCATCAAGATGAATAAGAATTTAAAAGAAACATGAATAACCATCCAAATAATATAAAAATGAGTGATTTGCTAACCTCTTTAACAATTAGTTAATGAAGGGTAAAGGAAAGTGATCTTTCCTAGTTGCCTTGTTCAACTTCCTATAATCTATACACATGTGCCAACCTATGATAGTCTAAGTAGGAATCAATTCATTATTTTCATTCTTAACCATTGTCATTCCACCATTTTTAGGGACAATATGGATCGAGCTAACCCAATCACTATTCGAAATAGGTTAGATAATCCCTGCATCAAGCAATTTCATTATCTCTTTTTAACCACCTCTTTCATGTTAGGATTCAGTCTTCTTTGATTTCAATAAAAGGTTTAACATTTTTTTACATGTGTATCCTAGGCATGTAAATAGAGGTTTAAGATCATTAATGGTATAGCCTATAATCTTCTTATGTGGCCTAACTCTCCTAAGCAATTTTTCTACTTGATCATCATTTAATTCAACATTCATAATAATTGGATAAGTATAATTTGGAATAAGGAAAGCATACCTCAAAGATGATGGAAGAACTTTTAATTCTACCTTAGGTGCATTTTCTTCCTTCAAGGTAATGACACAACATAAGTTGGAAATTAAAGGTTCATATATGGTTGATTTCCTTTTATATAGTGTGAGATTAGCATTGAGATAGTGATTGAACATTACTACCTCTCAATTATTGTTATTTGTCTTTGCATCATGGATTAAATAGACTTCAAGTGGGTTTTGGGTGAGTTGCTACTCAAAATTTTATTGCACACAACTTTCTATTGCATAAACTCTAAAGCATGACCCCATTATTGTGGTTTATTTTGCCATCCTAAACACATCAAACTTCACTATTGTCCCCAATTTCAAGCAAGATCTTTCCTTTTTGGACATATATTATTGCACTAGCTATAGGTAAAAAGGGACATCCTACAATTATTGGAATTTTTTGGTCCTCTTTCATCTCCAAGATGATAAAATCTCCTAGCACATAATAGTCTTTAACCTCAACGGGCACATCTTCAAGAATTTTAGAAGGATAGATGATGGATCTATCTACAAGTTATAGTGATACCGTTGTTGGTTATGGTTCCCCTATATTTAAATGCCTACAAAAAAAAGAGAGGCATTATACTCATACTTGCACCTAAATTATAAAGAGATTCACTTATAATTGCATTCCAATAGTGCAAGGGATAGTAATGCTCCTTGGATTCTTAAGCTTTTATAGAAGCTTTTTTTGAATGATTACGCTAACCTCCTCATTAATATGAATTATTTGCTTATGTGATATGATGTCCTTAAGAAACTTTAAGTAAGCCGACATTATATTGATCATATCCAAAAGAGGTGTATTGAGCTTGAGCTATTGGAAAGACTTTATGAACTTCTCAAATTACCTATCTAGCTTTGATTTTTGTTGCCTTTGAGGAAAAGGTAATGGTGGAGTTTTGATAGGTACTTCCTTCTTGTTTTCTTATTGCCTTTCTTCATCCACCTTATTCTATTGTTCCTCTTTTTGTGAGTCTTGTATAGCCCCATCATCTTTCTTTTTGGTTTCCACCTCAGGTAGTTGCTTCTCATTCCTAAGTGTAACCACCTTAGCTTGCTCTCTAGGGTGCTCGGTTTTACTCGGGAACATGCCACTTTGTCTTGAGCTTAAGGCTTAAAACACAATTTGGTTTTTTAATATTTTGTTATGGACAAAAAGTTGTTCCACTTGAGATTTTAAATTCCTAATAGCTTCTTTTTACTCTTCTTTATCCCTTTGATACTTCTCTTAATCTCTTAGAACTTTCTCTTAATCTTTTAGAAATTTCTCCATTATGGTTTTAAGAGTAGGCTTTGTTTCACTTTGTTGATAGAAAATTTTCTTTTATTTAAATCTGGGTGTGGTTGCTTGAATCCTTGGTTGGCATTTTGCACCCCTCCTTAGTAGACCATAAAAAATTTAGGTGATTACACTATCCTTGATTATATGTATTGGAATATGGATTTCGTTGACCTTTTTGAAAATTTTTTAGAGTATTAAGTTACTTTATGGAATGATTATAAGAAGAGAAATCCCTTGGCACTTATTAGTTGAGTGTCCTCCTCCATAGTATTCATAAGAATAAATAGCCATCAGGTTTGATACTTTGGTAGTAGCTTTTAATTTCTTAGTAAGCATGTTAATCTTGGCATTATAAGAAGATTCCTCCCATCTACCTTATGCATCCCTCCAAATTTGTTTGGTATGCTTCATTCTTCTTGCCCTTGGTAATTATTAGAAGCTATAATCTTAAGAAGGTTGTAAGCATTGTCGGGTGTCTTACTCATGAATGAGCCTTGAGCTATAGCATCAATGGTAATCCTCATTGGCTTAGTGAGTCCTTAATAGAAGGTTTGAATGATCAGCCGTTATGGAACTCCATAGTGTGCATTGACATTGCAAATCCTTGAACTATTCTCATGCTTCATAAAAATATTCACTATTATGTTAAGTGAAACTTGGAATCTCTTACCTGAATTTTACTTTCTTGCCCAATACTACCTTTAATAATGTGTCCCATATGGTAATGGACTATGATGCTAAAGAGTGTCATAATAACTTGGCTTTATCCTTTAAAAAAAAAGGGAATAACCTCAGCTTTATTGCATCCTGACTAACCCCATTCATTTTAAATGTGTCACAAATCTCCAAAAACTAAGCTAAATAGGCATTAGGATCTTCTCTTAGGATACCTCCTAATTGGAATTATGAAGCCATCTAAATAATTGTTAGTTTGATCTCAAAGGTATTAGCCTCAACTATTGGCCTTACAATATAGTTATAGGTATCTTCTGGATTAGGCATTATGTACACTTAAAGAGCATGATCCCTAACTAGTTGTGTCGCTTGATTATCAATCATCATTTGTTTGTCTTTCTCACGCTTTTTCTTTTGATTTTTCTTGCATGATTTCTCAATTTTAGGATTGATCTTTTCTAAGTTTGTCCCCTTAAATCGAGTGCTTATAAACTAGCAAAAAGCATTTGAAAAACCAATAAGCAAAAAAAGTAAGATAAAAAGAAAGAATAATAGTCTAAGAAAAGTAAAAATTGAATTAATATCAATATTGCCAGTCCTCAGCAATGAAATTAATATCAATATTGCCAGTCCTCAGCAATGACGCCAAAAACTTGTTACGTTTAAAATTCACAAGCGCATGGATTGTGATTGCAGTATAAAGAGTTATCGTTCCCATAAAGATTGTATATTGAGTACTAATAATATTACTTATAATATCAGCTAGTAAATTAAATAAAAGTGAATTTGTAATTAAAATAAACAAAGTAATCAAATTTAATTGTAATTAAATTATAAAGAGCTTAGAGCCTAGGTTTAGTTTCATTATTTCAATCTCATCATGAACATATTAATAAATAAAAGACATTAACTTCAGTTAAGGGTAATTGTTCTAAAATACCTAAAACTCTCTCGAGTTCAATTAAGCATGCTAAGATTAAAGTTTAACCTACTCTCGTAATTAATAAGTTAATAAAAACTTATTAAGTTCCTTAATAATTAATTTACTACCATAAACCCTGCTTACTATCATGATTCCCGAAAGAGTTCGCCTACTCTTGTGGTCGAGTGGTTTTATTCCTATGAGTCTTAAACTAATAAATTCCCCTAACTCTCATTGGTGAATTTACCCATAAACATGCAGACAAGTTGACCAAGAATGAAAGCATAAAATAAGTTTAACTCAAAGAATTAACTAAAAGTCAATTTGATAAATAAAACCTTGTGTTCATTCACATCATGGAATAGTTACGCCTATTCTAAATTCTAAAAGGAGTTTAGACAGGCATAATTATGGCAAAGCATTCAAACATATCTAAAAGAATGAAAGTTAAAAGATGAAGACTAAAATAAATAAACTCTTGAATATTAGCACAATCCTTCTCTAATCCTTACCTATACTTTTTCGTTGCCTCTTAAATGTAAAAAATTCTTCTTGAAATAGCCTCTTAAACCTCCTTTTATAAAGTAGGGTTGATAAAAGTCCCTTTTTACCCTTAAATATCTTTCCCTTTTAAGGTATGAAAGCTTCTTTTTCTCGACATGGCTTTAGACACAGTCATAATATAACTTGTGTCGCGTTACGAGTCAAATTCCAAATGATCACATGGTTTGAGACATGGTCGTGCTCAATGTTATGTCTAATTTTCTTTTTTTTCCTTATTTGGCATATGACACAGTTTAGCTCATGGCTTAATGAAGGCGTGTCACACTATTTTTCTCAATCCACTACTCGACATGGTTTGGGAAAGTTATGTTGCATGCCATGTTAACACAAATCCTCACTCTTATTAGATTTCCTCTTTAACTTAACTACAAAATGGAAAATTAATTAACATCAAACAAAAAATCCTTAAATTCTGCCTTAAATAATAAAATCCTAATTTAAATACTAATATTAATATACTTCCTAATTAAACTTATATTCTACCCAAATTATCCCAATTCTCATTCAATCATTCATTAAAAGTCAACTCAAATATATATAAATATTATACACATCATCGTGTGCAAACCCATATAGAGATCCATAGCCACCTTCACTCAAACTAAGCCTCACTTTAATGTTGGAACAATTGGACATGTTGATCATGAAAAGACTACATTAACTGCAACTATTACAAAGAATAAGGAAAAGCTAAAGATGTTGCCTTTGATGAAGTTGATAAGGCTCCTAAAAAGAAAAAAAGAGGAATTACTATTGCTATGACTCATGTGGAGTGTGAAACTACTAAATGCCATTATGCCTATGTTGATTGCAATGGACACACAAATTATATGAAAAATATGATTACTAGAGCTACCCAAATGAATAGTGGAATTCTAGTTGTATCTACTCCCGATGGTCCCATGCCTCATACGAAAGAACATATTCTGCTTACTCGTCAGATTGGTGTCCCATCTCTTGTCTACTTCTTGAACAAATGTGATGATGTTGGTGATCTAGAATTACTAGCGCTTGTGGAAATGGAGCTTCGTGAGCTACTAAGTTTCCACAAATATTAGGGTGTTATATTGTGACATGGTGAAAAATGAAGAGGGTAGGGCAGCGGATTGAGAGGAGTAGATAGAGTGGAGTGGGTAATGGGGTGGCCTATTGTGTCGAGGCACATGAGTCAAACAGGATTGGTGGGTCCTACGAGTCCTGCAAGTTAGGTTCTAACATCTGTTTGGGCCTCCATCTGGGTAATGTCCAATTGGAGACAATATTAGACAATAAAACTCTAAACGAGAACAAAAAAAAAATATTAGGGTCCAACCCAATCTTCGGCCCAAAGTTAAGAGTCTAATTAGTACCTTTGGCCAACAATTAAACTTAAAAAATTACATTAATACATTAAATTAAGTTTTGAGTAAATAAAAATTTTAATATTAAAAATATTGAAGAAATAAAGTGTCATAGTTAAAATAAAAAATTACTAAAATTGTAATAAATTATAAGTTTAATGGGGTTATAAATAAAAATTGATATAAAATAAACATATAGCTTTTATTATTTTAAATTTTTATTTAAAAATAACTTATAATTTTTAATTATCTTATGATTAATTATGATCATAGTCTTTTTTTTTTTTATGAAATCAGTTCTAAAGTTGAGAAAAATTAATTATAAAAAAATATTAAAGAAGTATTATATAATTATTTAAATAAAAAGTTTATAAAAATTGTAATGAATTATAACTATATTAAATTAATATCAAATTGTTATATAAATAAATAATGTTTGCTGCTGTTTCGTATATGTGGGATTAGACTTTCCTTGGCTTGCCTTCTCTCTTATTCCCCACAGTTGACTTCTTGAAAGCTTCTGTCCAGCTATCAGCAATTTGAACGCTCTTCACACCTTGCTTAATCTTCTCTCCGATCATCACAAGGGCAGTAAAATGTGTGGAAAGATTGCCAACCATGCGATCATAGAAAGGAGAGGAGAGAGCAGTGAGAAAAGTGGCCACCATCTCTTTTTCGGTCAAGGTAGGCAAGATTTAGGTAGCCATTTCTATCTATCCTTGGGCATCTTCTTCGAAAGTCTCCATACTCTTCTTCTCTATGCTTTAAGGAAGTCCGAGCTGTTCCAGTACACAAACAAGGTGGGTTGGGGTTTAGGAGGTATTTTGAGCTCATGCTTGTTGCTTTAGTAGAGAAAGGGCTTGGCATTTCACTATTTCTTTCGGGGGTTGTCACATATTGGCTGGCCATACGGATAAGGAAGTCCATAAGAACAGTGTTATTTATTTGACCATAGTTTTTTTTTAATATAAAAAAATATTGAAGGAATATCATATAATTATTTAAATAAAAAATTTAAAAAAATTATAATGAATTATAATTGTATTAAATTACTATCAAATTGTTATATAAATAAATACTACTATTATTATGTTTTAAATTTTTATTTAATAATAATAATAATAATAATAATAATAATATGTTTAATTGTTTATTTACTATATATCACGAGTCTAATAATTTTTTATTCACATTTGAAAGAAATGGTTATTTATTTGTGTGTATATATATATATAAAAGAAAATTAATAATTTCTTTTTTTGATAGAAAAATTAATTTCTATTTATAATAGGAAGAAAATTTTTTTTATTATTTGTTTTCAATGTGGGATTTAAAACTTTTTAGTTTCGCATTTTTATTTTGTTAATTAGCCACAATTTAATTATTGTAGCTAAAAATTGATAAAACTAGCTACAAATTATTGTTGTGGCTAATAATGTATATTAGTCATCAATCTATTTGGCTTGTAGCTAATATTGTCAATTAGCCACGACATTAAATAGCCATAAAATAATTCATTTTTATGGCTAATCGATATTATTAGCTACGACCTTAATTTTTATAGTCAATTATCCATGGCTAAATATACAGTAAATATTTTAACTCGATAACTTTTGATGTATGTGGCTAATAAGTACAATTAGCTATAGAGATGAGTTGTAATTTCTACGTCTACAAATTATATTTAACCACAATTTTTTTGTTCATGGCAAACTTTTATAGCTGTATATATGAATTGTAATCATGAGATAATTAGGACATTCAAAGTATTTTTATTTTATAAATTTGATATTGTTTTGTGTTTATTGTAATTGATTTAAAGACTTGATTGTTAGTAACAATAGATTTATTATGGATTTAAGTCATTTAGATGATTTTATTGTAAATAGTTGCTTTTGAAATAGAATATATAATTGTTAGTATTTTTTAATTCATTTTTTTTAATGAGGAATCTATATATTTTATGTTATTGTATATATTTTATATTATTAAATATAAAGTACTAAAATATTTTGTGAATATCATTAGTATGTTATAGTTAATTATAGTTTTTATTATGTGGAAGAGCATTTTATTTTTTTTTTATGCGGAAAAAAATCGCTTAACCCTGACGGAAGTTGTTAAATGTTAATTGAATAAAAATTAAGGGAGGTAAAAATTCAATTTTCAAATAAGAGGGATGTAAATGTAGATTAAGTTAAATCTGAAGGAGGGAAATCTTTTTTTTTTTTTTTTAACATAAGACACTGTGTGGCTACTGAAGTGGGTATTGGCGCCTTCCTTGACAAGTAGAACACACGCACAAAGCATTCACTATGTATTTGCTATTTATATACAAAATCACATTCACTTTCAACACAAGGTTTCAATCTTTTGGCCCTTTTTCCATTTTCCCAATTCGTAAAACTATTTCCTCTATCACTTTCACTCTCTCTTTCTAAATCTGCGGCTGGGTTTTGCTTCAATTCTTCAAGAAGATTGTAACTTTCTCAGCTGTGTAACTTGTTTCAGTTGGGTTTCATTTTTTAAGCTTAAACTATGTTTTGCCAGTGTTTTTAAGTTCTGGGTTTCTTTTTTCTCCCCTTTTTGATCCTATCATGAGTTTTTTTTTTTTTGCTTGCAACATGCGCACTTTTCTTTGTGTCTGTTTCTTGGTGCTTCTTGTTTGGTTTTGTTTAGTGTTATGTGGTTTGCTTGTGATTGTGTGTAAGGTGGGATAATAGGATCTCACATTCTTAAATTTGTTATTGTTTATCGTTTTTAGTGATAAAGGTTGAATTTTGACAATGTGTTTAAGTTCAAAAAATTTAAGTGTGAAGAGAAATGCAACATTCTGTGGAATTTTATCTTCTCATAAATTTACTCTTTAAATCAAGTAGACAGCTGGAAAATTACCATATGTGTTTCATAATTGATGCTACATGGAATAAAAAGGAATATGTTCATTCTGAAGTCGGAATGGGTGTTGAATTAGATCTTGTGTAATGAATGATCTAATCTTCAGTTTTGTTTTTGTTTGATTCAATTTATTATGAAAAAGATTAATCTGAGGTAGAGTATTCATCCTGAATGACCTAAAATTTGCCAAGAATTTGTTCTGTGACTTGATGGAGCTGTGTGTAATTAGTAGATTTAGAGCATGAAGGGAAGAGTAAAGATTCTGTATTGCTATATTCTCCCTGTTGAGCTATTAAGTTGGCTATTACATTTTACAAATCCTAGGAGTTGGAAAAACCCTAACTGAATGTTTCTTAACAATTATAGATATAGCATTTGGAAGGTGAATTACTTTTGGGTGATGTCAGAGGTCATGGAGCTGATGGATCTGTGTCCAACTGAGGATGCTGTTAGCACCTTGTTAGAGTACCTGGTCGATCCAAAGCTACCCTCAAAATCTGCTGCAAGGAGTACACCATCGCAAGTAGATCAGAAATTAGTTGGAAAACAGGTGTATTTTTGCTTCTGTCTTTGGCCTCATCTTCCTATATTGGAAATTTGCATATGATGCTGTAAATTTGTTGTTTGGTCTGCCTTTCAAGGTTTGTTCTTAGAAAACTTACTTTATGATATGGCAACTACTTTAGAAAACTGTTAGAGAAACATTAACATTACCATTTATGATTTTTACTTATATGGGTCATCACATAGACAATTTTCAACAGCAATTCAGGGAAAGTGTGCTTCACAATATAAAAACTCGTGATTCTGTTGGTGGAAGCACTTAAGTTATTTTTTTCCTTAAAACAAGACAGATTTCCACATATATTTGATGTCATTAGACTTGCACATAAGCATTCCTTTTAGTGTCTTTTCTTGTGCAGAAAATCTGGAAGCTGCAGTTTGGAAAAAAAAAGACCACTCATGGCTGATTCTTCTTGCTGAGAAAAATATCGAACTTGAGATTTGTTGGCCTTTTTAATAAGAACCTTCAGTTTTATTAACCTGGTCAAACTGAAAAGTTTTGGTGTCAATTTGATTTTCATTGTTCCTAATCCTCCAAAGAAGCCCACTATGTTCTTATACCAAACTCTGCACCAGGTGAAGCCCCCTTCCTTTTTCGGGGTAACACAATGGCCTTAATTCTGGTTAGTATATACAACATCAAACAATGAATTTCTTGTTCCCATGGGCATTCTAAATTCTTTTGTATAGAAAGTAATATTGAGCCATAAATATTCAAAATATTCTAACAAACCCACTGCTTTTGACTAATGACTGTATTTTGAAATCTTTATTATAGGGTAGAAACATTTAAGTTCATCTGAATTTAAGAGAGAGCGAGAGTACAAAATGCTTTAGCAAATCCACCAATTGCCGTTCTTCATTCCCCATATTATCATTTCTGCTACATGTGAAGTGCACATGGGCAAATCCACATGTATGATATATATTAATATCACCATTAGATGCTTCTTCATTGGTATATTTGGTTAAGTTGTCATTCATTATCACTCTTTTTCACTGCTCTTTTTGCCGTTGCAATTTATTTCATCAGGTTCATGCAGTTGTGTTACTGTACAACTATTACTACAGGAAGCAGCATCCTCATCTGGAATATCTAGGTTTTGAGAACTTTTGCAAGTTAGCTGTAATTCTGAGACCTACTTTATTGGCACATCTGAAACTAATGCAACTATCCAATGATACTGAGCTGGACAACCTGGAAAAAGAGCTTTCATTGACAGAGAAAATGATTATGGTTGCATGTGATATATCAGCAAGCCTAGATGCATCCAAAAAGGCTCCAACATCTGAGGGATGGCCAATTTCTAAGGTTGCTGTTTTTCTGGTAGACATGACGAAGGAGAACTGCCTATTGAAATTTGGCTACATTACTGAAGGGGTGTGGTCCGTGATTGAGAAAGATGTGGATCTCTGTAATAAAAGTTCTGGGGGAACAATGGACTCAGAGCATGTAAACAAGAAGAAAAGATTTATTAGAAAACCTTTGAGAAATGGGTCGGTTGTTGATGAAGCTGACCTTCGGCAACTTGCATTTTCAGCTGTCGAGGAAGAAACAGGTAATTGGATAAAAGAATATAGCTTAGTTTCCAACAATATTTATATATGCAATATAAGAGATCCATGATGCAAGGTATTGAACCAGTTCATAACACTGGTTAAGCTATGCGCAGGATGAGTTTAGTGGCTCAATCCTGCTGTTAGATCATAACTTAGGTCCCAATTGCAGTTGAATTATTTATTAAGCTCTGTAAAATTAAAACTTTGATAGCAAAGGTGATAAGTTCTAATATATTCCATTCCTTAAGGTTATTTATTTCTCTAGATCCATTATTAGTATCTTGGCATTGTATTTTGATCTTCTATATTTTGATCTTCTATATTAGTATCTATATTAATGGCAATGAGTATATTAATGATTCTAATATGTTGGAACAGGTATTAATCAGAGTGACCTCTTGATTTTGGAAAGACATGATGTGTATTCTACAAGTAAAGAAAAGGCAGCTGCATGCTTTTATATAATGCAGTGCACCCAATCTAACAACAACCAAGTTTGCCAATTTCCCATTAAAGATGCTCTTAATAGGTTTGTTTACAGTGAATCTTTTTGCTTTCTATGTTGGAAAATGCTTATCATAAAATTGCATGTGCATGCAAAAGCTGTATTGTTGATTACAATATGAACTATGTAAATTTTGTACAAATTGTCCATTTTTATATTTGTGCAGATCCTGAAATGATATGCAGGTCTAGCATTTCTAACATGAAAGTTACTTTTTCTTGCTTATTGGCTCAAGAACCATAGTTCTTGAAAGTTTTTAACATTGTGTATTATTGGCTCAATCATCATAAGTAATGTGAGTTTATAATTACTTTTTTATGCTTTCAGTTTTAGCTCTCGATTGAAATATTGAATGTGGAGGTATTAGGTAGGAGAATAAAATAGGAAGTGACCTTGAAAAGAAATATTTTTGGTTACATCCTTTTTTCTATATTATCAACTTTCTGATGCTGGAATGGTTGTCTGATGATAATGTCCATTTTTTATGTAATATTATGTTGCTATCTTCTGTAGGATTCACCATTTATGATGCTTTATGTCCAATTTCCTTTGGGAAGTTAGGACCAAAATGAGATTAGTTGAATCACCAGGATAGTTTTGATGTCTGTTGAATATTATTAAATAAAATATAACTTTGGTTGGAGCCATAGAAAGGATATATAATTAAGGAAAATTTTTTGATTTTTCATCAATAACTGATCTTTACTGTGAGTAGTTCGCAAGAAATAAGACTTTAGTTGGAACCTTCCAAGGATTCATAATTAAAAAAATAAATATATATTTTTCCATCAAACGTAACTGATCTTTACAGTGAACAGCTTGCAGGGCCCTCTGTTTACAAGGAGTTCTAGCCAATGGATGCCTACTTCAGTTGTTGAATATTTCCATTTGCTTCCTTATGCTGGAATTCTTGCAGACTGGCTTTCCGAGTAAAATTTTCATATAAATTATTGTTGTGTTGCTGGAAGCTTACAATTTATATGCATTAGTTAGTTCCTACCTAGTTGCAACTTTCAAGCAAAGGAAAATGAATTAGTGACTTGGATTCAAATAATGATCAGCTAGAATCATAAGGTACAAAACATTTCATATGAAAGATGCCACTTTGGAAACAACAAAAATATATTATACCTTATAAAAAGCCAACTTTTTGCTTTTCCACTATCAAGCTTGATTTTCACCTATCCAGCTTTCCATACTTTTTTCTCCCCAATTTTCTGATTTGAAACTTTTGCAACTTATTTTCACTTGTCTATCGTTGATTGATTGCATTTAGTGAACCGATGTCAGAACTATGTGTAATTTATGTTAATAAGAATAAAAATCCAGCCTCTCACATGAATAATGCACTTGTTTATACCCTGGAATATTAGACAAGGGAAACAGTAAGGAGCCTAATGCATCCAATATGTTGACAAGTTTATATTTAATACATTAGGAACATCTACTTATTGTTCCTACACAAACCACATTTGCCCCCTTTTGTAAGTGTGGCTTTACTATTGAATACTTTGTATTAGTTAAATTACTTCTCTTTTTACATGTATCCTTGTACTTTTCATTCATAATTCAGGGGTTACTCTCGTGTCTTTTCCAACAGAAAAAGCCATTCCAATAGTTCACAAGCTAAAATAGTGGGATCAGAAACCATGAGAGTCAACAGTTCAATAAGGATAGAAAGACCTTGTGTGCCAGAAACTCCTAAAAGTGCACATAGGGAGCATCTGGAAAGCAAGAAAGGCTCTGGATCAACAAAGCAGTATGAGGATGATGACAGAACTTCTGTAGTTGATTTGCCTGATGATTGTGATGGGTCCTGCAAAATGGAAGTGGATGACTCTTTTGTGGTTCACACCCAAACCAAGGACAAAGGCACAAATTTTTCTTGCAAAATCAAACCTGTAAACTACCAAAAAAAGACTTCAAACGAGTGCCTAGATGGTTCAATGAATGAGGTTAGATTTAGTTTACCTGCATAAACAGTGTCAATTTAACACAGAGATGTATGCTGTTCTAATTCTGGATGTGCAGAGATATTTCTAATTATTCACTGTGGAAATGCTGAGTGCTTATAAAAGATAGATGTTAGATAACTTCTCACACACATTGTTTTGTTAGTCATTTAGCTGTCCTTTAATTTCTTTAAATTTTTATGCACTTGTGAGTTATTATGATTAGGGAGAAGACAATGGGAAAATAAAAAGTTCAAATCCTGTCTTGTACACATGCCAGTTGCCGTTATATCTACATTTGCATGTATACTTTCTTGTCTCACAGTTATTGAAATCAGTTGGTTCTGGTGTTTTTGAGGGATGTTTAATTTATTTTTGTCTACTCATGTAAGTTTCCCTCAGGCAATTGTTACCAAATATCTCAATAATTCCTTGCATTTGCAGTGTATAATAAATACCTTAAGTTACTTTTTGGTGACTATCTTCTGCTTGTGAAAATAAATTACTGTATATGCCTATGTCTTGTTTGCATATCTAAAATTTGTTGCTGTAGAGCAGAAGCATGAATTTGAGTGTCTTTCTATGTTAGTATTCTTGCAAACATTTTTGCTACTTATTTTCTTTCTTAGTTATCATGTGAGCTACAATTGCATATGTAGGCTGTGATGGCTGACTCTTTAAAGAGGCAGAAAATCAGCAGAGATGGACCTGTGGCCAGTGGAAACAAGAACTGCAAAAAGATCTCTGTACATCAAGAGAGGATAGCAATAAATGGCCATGCACTGGTTAAATGTCATATAAGTTCCAGTGATTTTGACAAAGTACAAAATGTCATCGCATCGAAGGATAAGGAACTTTCAGAAGTTGCATTGAAACTTATTTTGAGCAAAAGAGCTAAATTGGTATTGTTCTTTTTTTCCTACAACCGACAGTTGTCAGCATGTAAATGTGCCTTTTAAATGATTACATATTGAACTCACATATGGACATCAGGTTGCTTGCACATTAGATTATCAATTAGCATGACTATAAATGTTGGTGTTCTCTTTACTAGGAAAGCCATAGGTCAGTGTAAGTGGATAGTTGATTGTTTGGAATATCGTTGTTAGGGGATCATCAATCACAACTAAAGTCATCTTCCAATTATAGATTGGTGCGCATGCTGATGATATACACCTTCCAGAGTATAGCTATTTTACTTAATTGGCATCTTCCATATCATATACCTTATTAAACATGCCTTATTTTTAAACATCAATCCAGTGTTGCAAATTGGAAGGAGTCATGTTAAATCTTTGCATGTGCATTCAGTGTTTGCAGCTGCGAGGTCTACAAGATCAGATTGCCCAATGTGATAAAAATATCCAGACAATTTTGAATGGTATGATTTAATTTCTGTCTTGTGCTTTCTTTTATCCTCTCCATTTCTCTTAAATGTACACCATCTGATTAAGAAATGAGCAGAATCAGAATCCTTGGTTTACTACTGATATAAACTGGCATGTTCGAATTGTCCTCTAGAACCATTCCTGTAATGTCTGGCTTCTAACTATCAGTATATATTCTGGTTCATTGCAAAATCTTGAAGAGTCCGGACTTCCTAGAACAAACTAGTAACATTCCATTGGATATGTAAGAAAGAATGAAATATCTACACAACTTGAAAATCTTCTTGCTGAACTAATATTTGCATGCTTTGGTAATCTTTGCTTTCTTTTCTTCTGATTACTTACTTCAGTTGCATAGTCCATTTGCATGAATTCTCATAGCTAAGTACATATTTGGTCATCGTGTATATGTACCATGTGTACTGAGTGAGTCACACACATACACGAGTCTAACAGCTTTGTTCTTTTCTTGTTCTTTTTTTTTTTTCCTTCAAACTAATTGCTATAATTATACTATACCATCCTGAGGTTTCAACTATAGGAATAAGACCAAATCTAAAGTAGTGTTTTCCCTTTCTTTCCAACAACAGGTGGTGAAGGTGATTTGGCCCTGAAGATAGAATCTCTAATAGAAGGTTGTAATGACATGTCCCCAAGAACTCTTATCCAAGAGCCTCAACATGTCCAGGACCAATGCTCAACTCCATTGATCCCTACAGGATTGCCTGCCCATATGCCTAATAAGCAAAATCCATGTCAGGCAAGTTTTTGTAACTTTAAATGGCCTCATTGCTTATGTTCTTATAACTCAAGTTATACCAATAGCAATGCCTATATGATTGATTAGTATATCAAGCAGCAGTTTGATGGTTGTTCACACTCCATCCTTTTTTTAGGGATAAATATATGAATCGTGTCTTAACTTTTGCTATTTTAGTGTTTGAATTATTTTTTCTTGCAGTCAAGTGTCTGAACTTATAAAAAAGTTCTAAAATGGCATCTTTAACAAATTTTATAGGTTAAAATGTTGATGTGTCTTATTTTAAATGGTAAATTAATTCAAACACCCTTCTTTTATTTTAGACTTTATTTTTTATTTTTTCAATTTAAAATAATTATATTTTTTTCTTTCACTTATATATATTAAATTTAAAAGAAAAATATTTGAATCTTATTAAAATAAAATAAAATACAAATTGAACTTTATTATTGAAAATTAAAAATTAAAAAATTAAATTTTTTCAAACTTTTTTGAAAGAGTGAAAAGAAAAATGTAAATTAACTAAAATAAAATAAAATAAAAATTTACTTACTATATTTAGAAAATAAAATTTTTCAATAAATAAAAATTTAATTTAACCCAAATCATGAAATAAAAAATTAAATTCAACTACTGTAATTAATAAAATAAAGAATAAAAAAATGATATTATTAATTTTTCAAAATTAGTTAAAAAATAAAAAATATATTCTTTAATTTTTTATAACTTTCAAAACAAATAATTAGAATAAAAATGAAAATGACATCTAATATAAAAGAAGGTGTTTAAGTCAATTTACTAGTTAAAAAACATTTAACCTTCAAAATTTACTAGAAACACCTTTTTGGAATTTTTTTGCCAATTAAGGTACTTAATTGTTAAAAAAAAGTACAAACACCAAAATAGAAAAATTAAAAAGTTTGAACACTACTTATGCATTTATTTTATTTATTTATTTATATTTTTGTTATGATGGCCTGCATCTTGCCGTCTCATTGTGCCTAATGTTTGGACGCTATCCTAAGGATGTGGTGTGCAATGTTTATAGTTGGTGATTCATGTAATGGACAGAAAGACGTCAACGAGAAGTTCGAAAAGGCTCTTTCTTTTGCTACACCTAACCTGATTTACTGTTGATTCAGCAGGAACTGGATGATTTATGTTGTCAAATGAATTGGATATTACCGACTTATCGTGTGTCTGCACTGGATGGTAAGATGCAATTCCATGATCAAAGAAAAAAGAATAAGATAATTATGAATTATGTTGTATGATGCACATCTGACATTAGTTAAAACTCAATATGGTTCTTTTGTCTTTGAAGGTGGATTTCAAGCTGAAGTAATTGTTAAAGGGTTAGACTATGAGTGCTCAACTGGTGGAGACCTGCATTCCCATCCACATGAAGCAAGAGAATCAGCTGCTACGCAGATGTTGTCGAAATTACACAATGTTGAAGGGAGTCCAGCAGGTTGTATAGATATAGAATGAGGTTATAGGAGGAAGTCAGTTGTGAGATGCCAGGCTCTTCATGCACCCGTGTATTTAGACTCTGAACACCTTTCATTTAAGAGCTAGGAAATCCCAACTGGAATAGATGATGAATTCAGATTTTAGAGTCTGATACTTCAGTATTTTGTTAATTCTCTTAACCCCAAAAAGGTTAATTTAAAAAAAAAATAGAGAGAATGGGGAATGAGAAGCAAATAGAAATCATAGATCACAGTGGACCTGCGGTGGGATCATATATTTTAGGTAGTCCTTTTTTCTAGTGTATTCAGAACAAGATAAAGATATCCCTTATCTAGAGCCTAAACTCTGTTTATAAATGCATTATTTAGATTTTTCTTTTTTTGGTCATTCTTATAATTCCAATAATTATACAATTCATCACTATTGTGAACAGAAACATAAAGGCTTAGCGCCACACAATGGCTTGGTGCCCTACCTGTGCTTGCGCACAACGATCATTAGCTATCAGATTTTATCAACTTAACCAATCTTTTTCTGTATTTGTTTTACTTTATTATTTCTAATATTTTTTTGAAGCATCTTTTGCTTGTCTCCTACGCAATGACCACTCCAA
This sequence comes from Mallotus nudiflorus, assembly GCA_947683625.1. NCBI lineage: Eukaryota > Viridiplantae > Streptophyta > Magnoliopsida > Malpighiales > Euphorbiaceae > Mallotus > Mallotus nudiflorus. The sequence continues at coordinate 107,372 of CANTUR010000796.1, read as the reverse complement.
ATTCATTAGCTTTCAGCCAGCAATGAATGCATGCAATTTCAGGAGGGAAAGAAAGCACTACCTTACACTCAATAATTTTCCATTGAAAAAAAAAATCCCGACTTTACATCAACTAACTGCAAGATTTTTTTCTTTTTTGGGTTTCCTTTTTTTTTTTTAATCCTCTTAAGGGAAAGGTATTCTGTTTAGAAATTTGCCTTATCCTCGGCAAATTTCACCAAAACCTTCAAAATTGAGTATTTGGATTCGTCTTTAATTCTGTCCTTCGTTTCGAAAATGCCTTTCATTATGCGTGTGTAGAGCCTTTCAAGTTGTGGAATATCATAAGTTTCTGTGTGCTCCACTAAAAGCCGCTTGATGTACTCCACATGGTTTGACGTTTCCGCATCCAACATAATAGCATCCTTAAATCCACTCCCTTCAACATTAACAGAAGCTTCTCCAGGAGTTTCATGCTGATTGCCATCATCAGATGAGGATTCTGGCCTTTCAGGATTCATTTCATTTGCCCCTGGCTCTTCTGATGGCTTTGCTTGTCCTGCATCTGTATGTCGTGCTCTGTCTTCTGTAGTTGAAGCTGATTTTCATCAAAGCAAAAAAGTGATTGAGGGATCACATAATTCCACAAAAAATAAATGGAGCAAATTTTGTTCGAACTTCAAATGTCATTACTCATTAGCCAAGAATGACCAACAAAATATTAGATTTGGGTATGTGGAGTGAGGTTAAGCGTAGTCGGTAGCCTCTAGTGTCAAAGATTGCAACCTCCTTTTACTGGAAATAGCCCAAGTATACAGGGATTTCTAAACGTAGCATCAATCTTCTGGATTGGATTAGATTGCTACACAAGACTGCCTATTTCCAGATGCAAGTATGATCTTTTGATATCACTTGAAAAAACTAAAAAGCATGATCATAGAAAAATTGTAACTGCCAGACTAATGGATCACCATACCTGCATGTGCAACATCAACGTTTTTCTTTTGCCTTTTCAAAGCCTCATAGCTTTGATCCAGATTAACCTCAGGCTGGACATTCCGCAGCCGGGCACTTGTCCTAGTAACATTTCCCAGCTGCACGACTGGGGTTGATGGAAAGATGGATCCACCTAAATCATCTGGCACATGAACTGGACCCCCTTGTGCGGCAATCTTGTCACAGTAAACAACAAGTGCAGGGTCCATTTGTGACAGCATCCCATGCACCTAAAATAATTGACAGATTAATAAGAGATCTGTGGGTGCAGGGTTTAGAATACCAGGTACGAAAATAAAAGAACTTACTGCATCCCGAAGTTCATAAGCTCTAGTAACAATCCTAGCACCATTGTAGTCATCTCCATTATACACCTGGATTTCAAACCAAAAAAATGACAATTGGAAGATGTAAAGAACAAGAGAAGCACTAAAGCATACTGCCATTTCTTTTTATTTGGACTCTGGGTCTTTGTATAAAACACAATTCAACTTTATGCGCACAACTACTACTATCTTACTATCCTAGCAAAGGAATCAATTAAATAAAAGTAGTTCATGAAGCATTTAAATGATTCAACATCTAAAGCAGCAGAAGATTAAAAAGAAAAATTATATTCTTCACTTAGAGTTCTCAAAAGACTTGATAATTGCTATAATTTGGTAGAACAAAAGAACACACACAAAATACCATGGAGCAGAAAATTGAGTTCTGGAAAAGAGAGCACTCTTGGGACTTGGATATAATTAATAAATCTCAGGCTTTTACAGGATAGATTTTCGAACTTCTAGTACATCAATTAGAAACTGCTACACTTAACAGAATACCTAAACCACACTTAACTTTTCTTACACAAAAGCCTGCCTACCTGCCTAACTCCAGTAACAGAATTGCAGTCACATTACAGCAATAACTTGACAAAAAATTTGAAGTATCGAATCCAAGGAAATTCTCAGTTCTAGAATGCATGCTAGTAATAAGAACACTTATACAAGTATCCATCACAAATAGATGGATTGCTAATGCATTGATTTGAGAAACAGAAATAATTGAGCAAACCACTAAAGATAAATTTGAAGATCGCAATTATTTGGCATATAGCACACCAATTTCACAACTCTTGAGAAAATATACGACTATGACTTAAAAAAGAAAATTTCATCCAGATATTATCTGAAGATTTCCAAAAATCAGCAATGAAGTATAAGATAACCTGTGATCAGTTGCCTAGTTCAGCTATGGGCTATCCCTGGTGAAAAAAATACTATTAATATTTCCATGCTGTGAACTTTGAATTTCTATATTCTGTTTTTACTGATGAATTGGAAATTCAACAGAGCAACGTCGATGATTAGATTAACAAGATTATAAATAGATACACCTCAACATGTTTAGATTTGTTTAGCTTGTTATAGTGTTTGGTAGAATTAATATAATGTTACTTCCTCTGGTGCAAGATTGACAATCTTCAAAAATAGATTTTTTTTTTATTTAAAAAAAAAAAAAAGACTTAGCACTTCAAATGAAGCCCAAAGTCAGACTAGATTCATAAACCCAACAATGATTATAATAGTAACTATGATTACAATTACGAAATTATCTTTCAAAGAAACAGCCAAGACACCAGCTTTCAACATCATAGCATGTATTATGCATGTTTTTGCAAGGCTTTCGCTGCTCTATACAGTATCCTTTTAGAATAAAATAATAGTGCTATAGATAGAAATGTTGTGCGTGTGGAAAATACCAAACTAGTGCAGACTGATCATCAAAATAAATTCATAAATTGCACCAACAGTGAGTAGATGTGACAATCCTAACTTGACATGTTCAAAATTATACAATGATGACATGTATATCAAATACTAACATACATGTTATACCAGATACCATATATGTTCATTTAATACTTTTGCACAATGTAACTATAGTTGAGTAATTTTCCTTGCTTTAATATGTGTTGCAATGATAAATCCCGTAAAAAGCACTTGATCACTGATTATAAAAGAATAAAGATCAAGGAGTTAAAAAATATATATATTTAGATGAATTCCAAATTAGAAGTAAAAATAATAGCAGAACTTACCTTTGCATTAGTCACAATGAGATCAAAGTCTTGCAGGAATGCTGAACATGTAACGTACTGGCCAGAGTCAACACGCTGAAGCAGAGTTGCCATGTCCATAGGGTTTTGGATTATCGAACGGTAGTTTGGAGCATCCTCATCTGTTACAGGATAATGGAAGGCACTAAATCGTTTATCGTATAATATCCTGCAACAAAAGGTAAAAAAAGAAGGCAATCAATAGTCCAACCATATTTACCATGATTTCCATCTCATATCTCAACCAAGAGAATCTTTGAAAGAACAGAAGGGATAGAGGAGTTGCTTAATCTCATGTTCATAATTTTTCAAGTGCTGCCTACACCTGATAGGAGATTGTTGTTAGCCTTAATTTTGCGTGTATATATTTTTATAACTAAGAGTAATTACTCGATTAATTTTTTTGATTGATCAATTTGGTCAGCAATTTAATCAAGTTCATCAAATTCACCATGGATGGTTGCTTCCATTTTCATAACAAGGTGCAGACATTGGCTGACATTGCATAATATCTGCAGCTCACAATCAAATATGGAGCACCGAACTTGCTTCAATGCTCCCTTTCCATTTATATTTCAAAATATTGTTTTACACCAAATCCCAGTTTTTCCATCTCTTAGCCAACATTTGGCATCTCCATCATTGTTAATTGACTTCTACCCAAAAAAAAAAAGAGGAAAAGAAAAGGAAAGTATTACATCCTTGAACTGACATATTGTGACTTATGATTTACTTCTTCACCAGGACTAAGTTTCCAGAAATATTTAAAAAGTCCTTATCACATGATGGGAGACAACTAAGATTTCTATTTGATGCCAGGAGGTAAGATACAATTCGTGAATCAACATGGTCTAATAAGTTACAGAAAATGCTAAACTAATATTCTGGGAAGGGCTGAAACAAGTTAAAGATCATCTTACCGGTTGCAAACATCTCTAAGGCACATCCGCATTCGACGAAGGGCATGCTGCTCAGCTTCTACCTTAGCTATTATCTCCGAGGCCTTTGGGCCACTAGCCACTTTTGGTGCCTTGGGAAGTTCAGGAAGGGACTGTGATTTTTGGGATTTACTGGCCATACCCTCCAATAAGACTGATAAAGCAGCTTCAATTAAACGTTCAAAAAACAAAGATCTGTCTTCAGTTGATGGTATGCCCACTTCATAGCTGACAATGGAAAGACAATTTATAACTACAGTACTGAATTTATGAAACTTCATCAAAGCAGATAGTGAAAAATGATCAACAGATACCATGCTGGCACTAGAAGCCGTTTTGACATCTTTCAGAGTTCAAGATTATCCAAGAAAATTCAAATTATGATCCAATAAAGCAAATATAAAACCAACAGTCATATTTGGATAAAAACAGAAAAAGAAGACTTCAACTTATAACAATTTCATGTTAAAAACTGTCTTGCATATGGGCAGAAAGAAAAATTTACAATCGTATGATGTTTAATATAAAGGGCAGCATTTGTTTATTGGCCAAAGGGTCAAATTAGACCCTCAACTATGCCCCTAAATCAACATTGGATCTCAATGTTTTTTTTGGTCCTAATAGGAACTTTTTCTTTTGAAATTGGATCATACTGGACCTTATTTTAAAAACTTTTACATTTAAGTCCTATAAGTCATAAAATTCTAATTTTAATGGTTAACTAATGAAAATTATTTAGAATAAATAAAATTCATAATTTTTAGAATATATATATAAATTTTCAACCCTATATAATAATTTTTAGAAAAAATTTAAAAATTCTATTGGCTGTTTTTTTGAATTTTTGAAAATTTTTAAAAATTTTAAAATCTTTAGAATCATGTGATATACATATGAAAAATTCATTAATTTTATTTATAAATTTAATTTCAACAATTCAATAATAAAATTTTAGTTATCAATTTAATTTCAATGGTTGACTAATAAAAAAAATTATTTACATTAAAAATTAAAATTGATTATTTTTTTTTAAATTATATCAATTAATTGTAAAGTTTTAAAAATTTTTAAGTTCAAAAAATAAAATTTAAAAAAAGTTTAAAATTTTTTAAAAAATTAAAAAAATTAGTATGAAAGCTTAAGAGTTTTTAAAACATTATATTTAAGTCATTTATATATATATATATATTTTAAAAAATATCAATTTATTTATTAGTCTAAATAATATTTCCTTAGTTAACCATTAAAAATAAAATTTTGTTTGACTTATGGGACTTAATTGTAAAAGTTACTTGAGATTAGGTCTGATATAATCTAATTTGAAAATAAAAATTTCCTATTAGAAAAAAATAAATAAATAACATTAAGGTCCAATATTGACTTCAGTGTATAATTGAGGGTCCAATTTGACCCTTTGGCCTTTGTTTCTTGTAAGGCTGTTAACAGTTCAACAGGAAATGAAATTGCCATAAATCAAAATTATTTGTAGAAAATTATAAACAGCAGTATCCTAAATTTGCAACAAAAAAATGTTTTAAAAGAATCATTAGTACATACATGGAACGTTGAGGAAATACAGCAGCCTGTGGCTCTACAAATTCAGTAGGTAGAACTGAAGTAGTTCCAAGCAACAATATTGGTAAGTCAGATGGCAATTCTTCTAAAAGAGTCAATAGAACAGCCCTGAGCTGTTCATGTGCCTGAAATATAAAGGATCTCAAAATCAGATTATAAACACAGTGCAAGTAAAGCATCAACTTAAATGACTATTGGAGAAAGAGGAAGGAATAAGAATCGTAATATGGGAAAAAAATTAAGAAATAAGATAAAAAGCACGAAAGCACACCCAAAAGTTTAGCCAAATTTACAGTTAAGGTCAATTCCTTGAAAATGCACTGCTAGACCTGTTGACCTTTTTATATATCAATATAACTGTATCCAACATCCAATATCTCATCAAAGTGATATGTGGCCATAAGTCGATTTTTTTAACATTGAACCAACAACATTCTCTTTAACATGAATAACATATTATTGCATTTACAAGTTTTTTTAATGGCCACCTTACAGTCAGAAAAAGAATTTAGACTTTGAATATAAAAGTAGCAGTTATAAGAAGCATAGAAAAAAAATGTATCAGCCAGAATATGATGCTCATGATATTTTTTGAAAAAGAGGAGTAAGCTTACGTTTTCCCACCAAAGATTGAAGTGAGGTAAATAAAGGATAGAAGGTGTTGTTCTCCTTGCTTCACCAAATATGTGCACCAATGCTTCCTCTGGTGTTTTTGCACTGGGATCTGAAACAAGAGATGGAAGTCCAAGAGAATGAACAGGAAATTTCTCCAGTTCATGTAAAATCGCAGGGCCAAGATGATCCTGTTAAACTAGATCAGTAAGTACATTTAGTTTGAGGTTCCCATAATGACCAGTTAATAAAATCAAGAGGTTCCAAGATAATTACCAGGCCAGAACCTTCACCACCATACAGCAGAAGCCGTGGCCTGTACACAAGAGGGATTGCAGAACCATATGAAAGCATAGAAAGCTTGGTAAACTCTGACGACACAGCAAGAGGATGAAATATGTCAGAAATAAAACTCATGGCCTTCTGCAGATGCCTTTGCAGACATGGTGCAACTACTAAAGACAATGGCCTTGAATGCACAACAGCACCCCTGTGGGCAGCGGGTGTAATTGTAGACATAGCTTCAATAAAATGATATTTTTTGACCTTGACTGAGTCAACATCAATGAGAAACTTATCATCACTTGTGTAAACTTGAGGATATTTTTCACGGAACGCTCGGATGGCAGCTTCAGTGCATAGTGCCTTTAAATCAGCACCACAATATCCAACACAACTAGCTGCAAGTTCTGATTTCAGTTCCTTTGAAGGAGGCTGCTTCCACTTCCGGGTGTGAATGTCCAGTATTTCAGCACGAGCTTCACACCCAGGCAAAGGAAAATTAAATTCACGATCAAACCGACCAGGGCGACGCAAGGCTCCATCAATAGCATCAACTCTGTTAGTTGCTCCAATCAAAACAACTTGTCCACGTGAATCTAGACCATCCATTAATGCGAGCAAAGTGGAAACAATGGAATTGTGAATCTGCTCTTGTTTGCTGGACCTCACAGGAGCAAGTCCATCAATTTCATCAAAAAAGATTATGGATGGCTGGTTTCTTTGTGCCTCCTCAAAAAGCAATTTCAATTGTCTTTCAGCCTCGCCTACCCACTTGCTAAGTACATCAGCACCCTTACGCATGTAAAAACTAACCTTCTGACCAGCCTTAGAAGCAGCACAAGCTAATGCTCTCGCAATCAATGTCTTTCCAGTGCCAGGAGGACCACATAGCAAAACCCCCCTTGGTGGGGTGATATGGTAGCTAGAAAAAAAATCTGGATATAATAAGGGGAAAAAAACCATTTCCTTCAAAGCATCAACATATTCTGATAGCCCACCAATGTCATCAAAACTTACATTCTCATCAACTTGTAAAGGCTGGATGTCTGCCCCTCCCTTAGAGCTTGGCCCAGCAGTTTGGATCCCAGAAGTTAATGTAGTAATATTATCACCCTGATGACCCCAACCAGATGCCGCAACATTCAGTCCCCATGCTGTTGTCCCATGCATGTCCAGTCCCCCAAAAAGCCAAGGTGGACCAGATCTGCTCCCTCCTCGAGCCCAAGGAATGGCAGGACCTTGGTCCAGCTCATCCACAAGAAGGGAGTCATCAGAATCTTCAGCTCTTGCTATACGATGGCGCTTGTGGACTCGTGCTCCACCCTTTCTTACATCCCTATTAACTCTAGTTCCTATTCCTTGATGCAATACCCTTCGTGGAGACCGAGGCCTTTGCTTACGTTCTTCCATAGAAAGCCTACGAACTTCAGCACGATTTCTTAAATCATATCTCCTCCTTCCCTCCTGTTCTTCTTCTTCACCTTCTTCATCATCACCATCTTCCTCTCCTTCATCCTCGCCCTCTCCATCACCTTCATCCTCAGCCTCACCATCATTCTGACCATCATCCACATCATTATCATCAATTTCATTCCCATTTTCAGTCTCGTCTTGGATAACTTTATCATCAAAAGTATCTTGATCATCACCAGAATCTAAATTCAACTTTTCTCTTGCTATTGTTTTTGACCTACGGGGCCGTAGTCCTTCACGTCTAGGTGTTGATCTTGTCTCCACCATCTTTTTAGGCTTTGGAGACAACTCATCTTGACTCACATTATTATCAATCCGATTCCTCAAGGTTCGAAAAGTTGGTTTCTGTAAACACAATTACTAAATGCTTTACATAAAACATAAGTAGAGAATAAAATATGGAAATAAAAATCGCCATATTTGTTACAATTGAACCCATCAAAGCCAAGAAAAAATAGTAAATGATTCCCCAAAATTAAGGTGCATGCATGAGTATAGCTCCTCACCATCAAGTCTTCATCTTCCGATCCAGAACTATCTGTATAATCTTCAAGATTTACAGAAATCCTCCTCTTTCTGGTTGAGCGTCGAAGATTGGTAGAACCTGACTGCAACTGAAACATAATGAGAAAAGGGAACAAAATTTTGAGTTTAATTTCTCTTCAGTCTTCAGGAGACCACCAGCTAAGAAGACATATCGGTCCAATTCCAAATAACAAGTGACCTTCATAGTGATCTAGGATGTTAATTTGCAGCTCATCAAGTTTTATTTTTTCTTATGCTTCACAAATCAGGGATAATTATTTAAGGCCATTGACACTCAAAATTTAATCCTATTTACATGGAATCCAGGTTCTCCAAACCGAAATACTTATTAATCGTAACAGCAAGTATTATAGTAGAGGCTACCTCATTTGAGCAACAGTTAAGAAAATTACTAGACATGTTGTAAAAGCATAAGATAAATAAATTTCACACTCCAAGAAATCATAAACAATAAAAAAAAAAAAGTTTGTACAGGCTCATTTTTGCAAGATGAACTCAAGCAAATCCAAAACATAAACAAGCTGTAACTTCTTTCCTCAACTGGCTGAAAGAAGCTGTTTATTTGGCCACCAATATGAGATCAAAATTCATGAAAGTCCAGAAAATAAAGAAAGGATATGTAAGGTTAAAGGCAACTTACATTATTGTTTGGACTTCGAGTTGGTCGATTTGATGGACACAACATCTTGGCAATTCGAGAGGCAGCTGTCCTTGTCTTAGGTTTACTTTTCCTGGTGCGAATGATGGTTGGAGTATAATACAAGTATGTCCGACCGTAAGCTTTAGGCCTTCTCCTGAGCCTATCACTTGTCCGTACTGGCCTCGAAACAGGCCCATCTCCTTGACCAGAACGCTTTGGATACATACGCAAATGCTAGCTCTAAAGACTATGCTCTCCCATGCAACTTGAAATGCTTAACATCACATTCAGAGTAACAATAAACTAAAATTTTAGCTCAAAACCAACAAAAATAAGCACCTATAGAACTTTCCAAAAATGAAACCCTACAGTAATCCCTGATAGAAGTTACAAAGATGATTCATATGATAAATATTTCTAAATTTCTGTTGAATTCCTTTCATTTTGATCCCTGCACTATTCATTGGAATTAACAGAAAACTCCAGCTTCAAACTAGTACACAATAGCATAGCTCAACTGAATATGAACACAAAACAGTTTCATCTGTGCCTGAAAAGAATTACAAAAATTTTAAAAAAAGAGCTACATTTGCAGGGAACACTCAGAACACATAAAGAACAATCCACCAATCATAGAGATCTTTGCAGAGCAGCTTAATATACCAAAAACACGACAGAGAGATACAAAACTAAATAACCCAGAAATCAGCATTTTTTTCTACAGAAACATAAACAACTGTGACATCAAAGCCAAGAGACCTTTAAAAGACTGCAAAGATGGAGGGGAAAAAAAAAACTAAACCCTAATTTTAAAGCAACAGCAAGTTAATGCCCAAAATGCACAAAAGCATCAAAATATTTGGAAAAGAAATTGTACAAGGGGAAAGAGAACAACTTAAAGGATGGAAATGAAAAGAGATGGAATTTGTCTTATGTTTTTTGGAGACTTAACTCTGAGGATGGAAAAGAAAAAAGAAAATTGTACAGCCATACCTTTGCAAGAACCATTCTTGCTAGATCGAGGGGAGAAATAGAAACTTAAAACATTACAACATTAACATTCTTAATTTCACTCTATTTCCTTCATTCCAGAAGAAAATTTCAATTGGACTAATATCTACTTATTTTTTTCCTTTCTCTCCTTATCCCCTTCTCTATTTAAACAAGCAAACAACGAAAACTACAATAATTTCCAACTTTCACTCCACCTCTAGTCCCCTCCCCTCACTTCCATCTCAACCCTAGTGTTAAAAGAAACAACCAGACACAAGAAATGGTCCTCTCATTTACAGCACTCCTCTCCAATGTGTATCAGCTCTCAAGCGGACCCATATACATTTACATAAAAACTTATAGTCCTTTTCTATAATTCATTGGATTTTTTACCATAAGCCCTCCATTTCCTTCACTCCAAACCATACAACTATAAACTACTAACTAATTTATCATTCTGAACTCACTAGTTTTGTTCTTGGCTCATCGCTATCGCACAAGTTCACTTTCCAAGCACAAATTCAACACTAACAAATATCTAATCTTATCTAATGCACACATTCCACCAAATTAGAAGCAAATCTACCAATGCATGCAACCAATTAAGTGCCGCTCTAAAATCGAACAGAAACAATGTTACAGTTGCAATAAATTTGAAGCAATCCCTCATTTTCAAAACATCAAATGAAAATCATAACGAAAAAAATAAAAATAAAAAATGGAGATTTACCTGATCAGAGATCTCGATGCACAGAGAGAGCTAGCGAGTTGAAGGGTTACTATGAGATTAGATATAGAAATTGAGAGAGCAAATAGACATAGAGAGAGAGAGAGCGAGAGCTTCTAAAACCCCAGAGGGTCTGGCTTTTTTGTGTATTTATAAATAACAACAAAATAAGAAACCTAATGATAAACAGGGAGACCGAGTTTACTCACTGAATCATGACTCAGTGTGTTGCTGACTAAGTTACGACCGAGTTCCGACTCGAGCTCTTTTGTTTCTATGGAGTGGGACCTAATGGTCCAGTCAACGTGCGCCACGTTTTTCCATATATTTCTAGGAATCTTTGGTGTTAACGAATTAAATCCAGTGGAAATCTTACACGTCAGATAAAAAAATCAATTTTTGGAATTTTTGGGACTTTTGACGATAAATATATATGACGTGGAAGTGAAGGACTGAATTTTTGCTGAGCAAGCGCATAGGGTTTTACACTGATAAAAAAGAAAAAAAAATCAATTTAAGTTGTTCAAAAAAATTTATTTGTTTCTTTCAAAAAATTTATTTGTGATGATTGGGAAAATATTAATTTTATGATTTTTTTTTATGTGTATATGTGGCACTATTATAAACTGTTTTTAATTTAGAAACGTGGATATATTTTGTCCTGATAAATTTTTATGTTATTATTTTTCCAAACAATTAATATTTAAAATTCATCTAGTTCTAACTAATTTAATTTAATCTTTGTAGGATTTTAACAATGGTAAAAATTTCTTAACAATTATTTAAATTTATATGTCAATTTAATACATCATGTCATTCTAATTATTAAAGGACATCATTATCCTTCATTCTTATAACAAAATTTATTTACCATTTTGAATATAAAATAGGATGATATGTTTTTTAAGACTATATTTTCATTATTGTATAGTCTTTGAAAGACTAATTCATTAAGACAATTTTTTTCTTTCAATAAAATTATTCCAGAAGATAGTATCATGGTATATAAAGATAATTTATACATTCCCATACATAAAAAAAAATAAAAGAGAAATAAATTGATTTATACATTTTTTATAAATTTGATTTATATTTCATTAATGTATAAAAAATGAGAAGAAAAGTAATTTATAAATAAACATAAAATGATAGAAAAATAAAAAATAAAATAACATATTTTTTTGATAAACCTTTAGCCTACCTCCAATTAGGTTAACAAAAATATGCATAAATGAGATCAACTGTTAAGAGGGTTAATTGTTAATCTTAATATTTTAAAGTTTACCAAATGGGGTTAAAAGGGGTTAATGCATTATAGAAATAACAGTTACCCTCTTTCAACCTCAATCCAAATGTAAACTAATTATAATCTAATATAAATAAATGCTAGTATAAACAATTGTAAGAGTAGGTTCTCTTTGGGCTAAATTACTTATTCATGGAATTTATTTAAATCAAAAGATAATAGTAAAAATGTCTCTTTATGAATAAAATGTAAGTGTTACGACCCAAAACAGGAGCCATGACCGGCGTTAAGGAATGGAAATTCTTTCGAATCCGGAACCCGTAGCAAACCTAAAAATAAAATAAACATGTGATAATAATAATAATAATATATAATGCAACGGAAATAAAATTCATAATTATCATAATTATCACAATATTATTTTCACCAACTGGATTTAAGTCAAATCTCATCTCATATATATAAATCTTTTAATACAAATCCAGTTCACATAATACAATATCTCACATAAATAAAATACATAAAATCTCACATTAAATTTACCACTACTGCAGTGTCTAGATTATAAAAATAAGACTCAAGTAAACAGTTTAGAAAAAGAAGCCGGGGCGGAAGAAATCTGGCGTACAAGCCTGCTACTAAGGTCTGAAGATGTTGACTCTCCTGAAAAATAGTCAACGAAGGGGAGTCAAACCTCACTGAGTGAATTACTATAATATATATATATATATGCATACTAAATGGCAATGCATACAGTCAACAGTATATATAATATGTATATATACAGACAATTACACACAGATGCAATAAAATCATTTTATATATTTATTGAAAATCACTGTTTATGAAGGATCACATAAACCCTAGAATATTGCAACCTCGAAAACAGTGTTAGACAACACTCTAGCCATACAGGCTCACTTAATCTAAATATGTCCACTTAATCCATTTAGACAGTAGACTGGCCCCGAGACACTAAGTCAACCGAGCTCCAGCAATCTGACTGCCAGTGTGATTGGCCCCGAGACACTTGGTCAACCGAGCTCTAGCAATCACACCTCCAAACCATATCTCACACATCAAATAATCACATTCAATCAATATCCATAAATAGTTAGTAGTATAACCTATTTGCTATAAGCGCACCGGTACGTACTCGGTCCTAGTGCTGCCCACTAGGTAGCACGTTCTATTGATATCTTTCATTAATAATATAAAACATTCATTCACAAATAAATGATGCATGAATTTAAATGAAATCACAATATAAACCACATGTATATACTGGAAATATACCAAAAATAAATCAGGTATATTTCGAGTATATATACGTCAAATAAATTCAATCAAATTACAAATTAAGCTAGAAATATATTTAAAAACATTTTAAATATAATTTATTAACAAAACATGTATATAATTTAATATATACCTAAAATAAACCAAAAATATACTTAAATACAAATCACATTATTTATGCATTTTAATCAAAATAAAATATATATTTCTAAATCATGCATCCTAAAGCATATATATATAATATAGTAACTCACAAATTAGTGCGCTCCACGAGATGGATCCGACGGGCCTGGTCCATTAGCCCTCGGTCTCGACGCAACTAAACAAACAATAAATAATCGACATTAGAATAAACCTAATAGAAAATCCTAGAATTCAATCTAGATTATTAAACACAGAATTGAGATTAGGGTTCGACCGGACATTACGCTTTACGAGAATTCTACCGAAAATTCGACAGAACCTCCCCTGTAAAACGGACATCTCTCTACTCAAAAGTAGAGCCGACCCTGCAAAGAAACACACTATGAAAAATAGGCTCAACCACTCATCCACAACCCCTCGGTCGGACTCCAGACTACAGTCTATCGACCGGGGTCCACAATCACAAAACAATTCTAAAAATACCAAAAATACCCTTAAATAATAGAAATTCATTTTATACGTAGAAATTACATAATTAACCTTAAAACACTGTAAAAACCGATAAAAACTCATTTTATTAGAAAAACCGTATATTATATATATAATTGAAAATAATTCACGAAAAATAGTTTTAATTAGTTAAAAATACCAAATAATTTGTAGAAATCATTTTTATACCTTAAATAACTATTAAAACCAATTAAATTACAATTTTAGCCAATTTAGGGTAAAATTACCAAAATGCCCTTATATATATAAATATACTAAAATTACTTCAAAAATTCACCAAAAATAGTATAATTATCCAAAATTAATTTTCTCAACATATTTATCAATAATTAAATTCAATTATCCAATTAAATTCAATTAAAAACATAATTAACCCTAATTTCCTAAAATTACATAAACTTCAATAATTCAAAATAAATACATAGAAATTCATAAAAATTCCAAATAAATTCCTATAATTCATTTCAACACCTAATTTAACCATAAAATACAATTTCATAATTTAAATAATTAATTTCCGAAAATTAAAAAATAATATTAAAATATTCAAAAATACCCAAAAATCCAAAAAATCTCCAAAAATTCCACAAAAATTCATACATGTAGATTAAGCTACTAGTATCAACATTTGTGAAGGGAGTTTTCATGAATCAAGCAATTCGAAGCTCAAAAAAATCAAAAACCCTAATATAACCGAAATGGAAAATTTGAAACCTAAGCAAATCAAGACCATTTAAGCTCAAACCAAAGCTAGAATCACACTCACCGGAGCTCAAGGAGAAGAAAGAGACTGGTGGTGTCAAAAATGGTGGCCGGAATCGTGGTCGACGGCGAGGAGAGGAATTTCGGCCAAAATGGAAGAAAAGAGGCTGCCGGCGCCGGGGAAGGAGGCTGGGGGCGGCAGAGTGGCTGGCTGGGGAAGGTGGAGCTGCTGGCGGCACACCGACGGCCGGGGATCAGGAATTGCAGCGGTGAGGGGAAGGTGGTCGCGCGGGAGGAAGAAGAAGAAGAAAAAGAAAAAGAAAAAGAAAAAAAAAAGAAAAATAATAAAAAAATAATTTTAATAAAATATTTGAAAAAAATCACATCCACACACTTAATATTTAATATTTTAAAATTTAATATTAATTAAAAATAACTAAATAACAATAAAATAATTAATTAATTAATAAAATATTAGGGTAAAATACTAAACCCTAATTAAATAAATAGGTACACATACACATGGTGTTTAGTATTTTAAAAATACGTATGAGTTCATGCAAGGCCGTAAATATATTTAAAATAATTAATAATAAATTATTTACTTGAAAATTTTCCCGAAAATAAAAGTCTCGGGAAAATTTTACGTAAAGCACTGTGAATAAAACACAATAATTAAAATAGGTTTTAAATACATATCAACTCGTAAAAATATCGTAATATATATACAAAAATTATTAACACTGCATATCCCAGTACAGTGTTAAAATATTTAAAAACACGAGATATTACAGTATGCATGACAAGGTTAAAATTGTAAAAATTACATGGCTGGCCTAAGACATATCACTAACAATTCCTTATTGTAATAACAATAATTTTTCTCTTATCACATCTTCGGATGTTTTTAATAATGATGTGGATGTTTGGCATAATAGACTACGTCACATAGGACAACAAATAATGGATAGGTTAGCATAGAAAGGCTTGCTTGATCAAATTAAAAGGTTAGTGTATCAACTTGTGAAATTGTCTAGTAGAAAAAATGGTGAGAAAACCATTTAGTAAAGGAACTAGAGCTAAACTTCCGTTACAACTAATTTATTTTGATATTTGTGTGCCAATGAATGTTAAATGCCCAATATGGAGGCGTTTAATTCATTATTTTTTATAAATGTTAGTACACATTTTGGTTATATTTATTTGATTTTTCACAAATTTGAAGCTCTTGAGTGCTTTAGAAGATATATTAATTTAATTGGAAAATCAATTGAAAAAAATACTAAAAAGCTAAAAAAAAAAACTGACTGAGGACATGAATATTTGTTTAATGAGTTTAAATAATAATATGATGAAATGGGAAGGAATAAATAGTTAATGATTCTATAAACTCCTCAAGAAAATGTAGTAGAAAAAACAAATTGAACTCTTACGAAATGGTTAGGTTTATGATAGCTCAAGCCAACACTTTTTAGGGTGATTCATTATTAATTGTTACCTATATACTTAATAGAGTACTCTCAAAATCAATAACATCTACTCCCTATGAATTATGGACTACAAGAAAATATGATTTATGTAATTTAAGGCATGAGGGTTATGTAGCTCATCAACATGGAAAATTAGGTCTAAAAGGAAAGAAGAGCATATTTATAAGATACTTTGAACATTCAAAGGGATATGTGTTTATTGGTGAACAACCAAGTGGAAGTGTAACCAAGTTTGAATCTTAGGAGGCTACTTTGCTAAAAAATAATTTTCTAACTAAAGGTGAGATCAATGAAGCATTGTCTCTTTATGAGAATAGAGGTCAAAATGATTTGATTGTTGCATCATTTAATATATGCACTAGATGAACATTCAATGGTGTCTCATCAAGTGGAAACAAAACTGTCAGGGGTGTATTCAATTAGGATTTTAATAGATTTTAAAGGTTAGGTGATATATAATTAGAACTTTAAAGGATTCTAAGGAAGTGAGGCAATTAAGATTTCTAGAGACTTAAAAAAAAAGTCTGTAAAAGTTAAAAGATATTCAATTACACTTTTAATAGAGTTTATAAAAGTAAGGCAATATTCAAAAAGTCTTTAACTTTTATAAACATTAGACTTTTTTTTTATAGACTTTTTATATGATGGTATAAATACAAAACCCAAAATTTTTTCTTTCACTCCCTCTCAATATTTCAACATACTTTTTTATTTTAAGTATAGAAGCAAAATTCTATAAGGAAAAAAAAAAGAAAAAAATGACCTTGAACTATATGGAAATTCTTCAACCTATATTTTGTTTGAATAAATTGTTTGTTGCTACAAATTGTATGCTAATAGCTTATTCTCTTCTTAATTGTTATAGTTTTTTATTTTAAAAAAAATTATAGGTTCTATTTGTTTTGTTTTTTCTATAAAGGTTTGTTATTTGTGATTGAATAATAATAACAATTGTTTTTTTCACCAAGAATAATAGCTATGCTTGGTAAAAGAATAATGACTATTGTGAATGTGTGTGAGATGTTTGTTAATAATATAATCACATCAACTATAGATTCACTTCAAAAAATAATATTATAAGAATTTTCCTTACCATAGCCTTCGAATCCATATTGTGCTAAATATGGTCAAGTATTGGAAACAATATTCAATGTTTTCTATGCTCATTTAGTTATTGAAACATAGAGTAGTCCTTATAAATGTTGATTTTGATAGGGAAGTTTGGGGGTGGTAGTGATTTTAATGCAATGATGTTTACATGTTATTGTATGCATAAGGCTGTTTACACGATTGCATGATAATAATAAAATAATGTTAGTTCATGAGAGACATTTACTTGTCTATAAAAGGGTTGTCTTTTTTGTCAATGCTATCAGAGGACATTTATGTGATAAATTGTAGTGAAAAAATTGTAATGCTTTAAGATTGTAAAAACCTTTTCTTATAATTTTTCAAACACAATGTAGATGTGTTCTTTATTAGGAATTTTTTAGGCAAGGGTAGGGTTGATGTGATTATAATGGATGATAAGGATGAGAACTTAATAACTATATTATCACATGACACATCACTATCATTACTTACAATGGATCCCTAATTTCCTAAGTTGGCATTTTTATGCAAATTATACAATTATGATTTTTTAATTGTTATTTTTATTAGTGAATATATTCTTATTTGTTTGTCACATTACATGTATGAAATAGTAATATTGTAATGAAAGATACAAATCAAACAAATGACAAGGTTAAAGGAAAAGTTGTGAAAAAATATAAATTATAGACAATTGAAGAAACTAATGAGTTACTATTACAAATTGAGGTTGGCGTGATAATAATGGCTCAATCAACAAAATAACTATTGAGAAAAAAATACTTCTAACTTTGAATGAATAACTTGGATGTGAAAAAGATTATTCTCAATATTTAAGTCGAATAAAATGATTTAAACAAAGATACAACAATTATTATAGTCTTTTGCGTTTTAATTCTAAATATGAATGGAATCTCATGACAAAAAAAATTACGGCTCCAAATTAAGTTTAGGAAGATTATTTTAAGGTAATTTTTTTATTTAATTCAACATATATAGTTTCATAATTTCAAAATTGTATGAGTTATATGTATGTTTCATATATTAATAATTTCTTTTATTATTATTTTTTTATCTTCACTAGTCTCATCCTACCCATAAAAATTATCTCATGGACACAATTGAAAACTATGAAGATTTGAGAGTTGCAATTAAAAATATAAAAGCAACTAGGAGACATATAATTCAATTGGGAGATGACACTGATGCAAGAACAAATATGAAAGAAAAAAATAGAGGTTCTACTTTAATTGACTTGGTTTATGATCATAATACTGTAACATTTATACATAATGCTATACAAGATTCTTTATATCAATCTCTATCTTACCATCATTTCACTTCTCCACCATCTTCAAAATCCATTAATGCAAAGGTCCCTTCCAGCACCTAAAAGACATAGTAAAAGTGAGTTTGAAGGAAAGTTTGCTTATTTTGATGACAACAATAGTCAATCAGATGTTTTAAACAAACTCACTACTTCTGTTGACAAGTTGGTTAAAGCTATTAGTTCATTTAATAGTAGCGAATACAGTTACTAGGATCTTATCAAAGAAATACCATACTTAGATAAACGTGCACATTACAAGACACTTAACTTACTTAGTACCAGATCAAAGAAGATTGAATTTTTGAAAATGACTCTAGGAATGTTCTAAATGAATAGCTTATGAACTGAAGTAATAAAATATAATATTATTTTCGTATAAATTCTATTATTGTTTTGGTTTTTGTATTTTTTTTTTAAAGTTGTAAAGCATTTTACTAACTGCTTTAGGTGTTTTTATTGAAATTTTAGATAAGTAATAGATTATGTCATTTTGAGAAGTTGATTGGTTATTTTTGAATTTCATATTAGCTTTTAAGTAAGTTATGCAGAGATAGATACACAAATACGGATATGAGGAAACTTATTTCTAAAAAATATAGGATATGACTACATGGGGAAACATGTAAATATTAAAAATATAAGGGGTACATATATAAATAGAGTTAATATGACTGCTATTGATGGTCCGATACTAAATAAATGAGTATTCCCCATAGAGGAAAAAATATTTTTTTGGAAAAGTAGTTTTGTCTCATCTGCTAGAGCTTGAAGAACTCCTAAGGGACTAACATATTCAGGTCCAATATGTTGTTGTATCCCTAAAACATAATGGTTTGTAATTTTTATTTTGTATAAAAATAGTTAAAAATTATGCATCTAAATAAAATATTACTAGTATTATAATTATTTTAAAAAATTAGAGCTAATTGAATAAATAATAATAATAATAACAACACAATATAAATAAAATATAAATAAGTTCTATAAAATACAAATATTAGTCAATAAAAATCATCCTAATGTATAAATAAAAATAACATAAATATAAAAAATAATGTGACTTATAGTACTTATAGATCTTCCTCAACAAATGTAGACTCTACATATGGTTCATCTAATGAAAGAATTGTAAATTCAAGAACTCCTACATCTTTTATACTGCCAAAATTATCTCCACCCACATCCCACAATTTTGTTTGTTCATCATAATACTAAGAGGTATTCCTTATTAAAAGGCAAAGATTGTTATGGACAAAAAGCAAATCTTTTGCATGTTTTGGAGCTAATTTATTCCTTCTACAAGAATGAATAAAGGATTAGTACGCCAGTTTCTTTCACAACCAGGATGAAGAAGTATATTGTCCAAGCACTTTAAAAACTAGCCTTTAAAGTAAAGGTGCATGTG
This sequence comes from Mallotus nudiflorus, assembly GCA_947683625.1. Lineage (NCBI taxonomy): Eukaryota > Viridiplantae > Streptophyta > Magnoliopsida > Malpighiales > Euphorbiaceae > Mallotus > Mallotus nudiflorus. The sequence goes on along the minus strand of CANTUR010000796.1, from coordinate 87,289 downwards.
AATTAAAATAAGCCCACCACTTTTTAAGATCCATATCATACATAATACTAATACAATATGGATCTCAAAATAATCCACATTTAAGAGAAAAATTTGCATACTCATAATTAGTTTACTTAGTATCATCTTTATTGGGAAATAACCTTCTAAATAATTGACTCTTTCAGTGGTACTTCTTTAACTACATGAGCAGATGATATATTTTCTCTCTATTGAAGCCATTTATTAATATAATATCTTTAAAAGAATAAATTCATTAAAAAATTTAATTGAAAAATAATGTTATAAAAAGAAATAAACGATTATAATAAAAACTCATCTTGAATTTAGTGAATAAGATAAACCATGAAATGGAGTATTACTTTCTGCCCAACGAGCAATAAGAATGATGTAGACCATATAGTAGAAAGGTGAAAAATCATGCATATGTTTTTTCTCATGCTCACATATATCCTTCTTCACATTTTCAATCATAGAATCCCACATCTCATAAACTAAATGAATGCATGGCTTGTTTATATCACACACTCTAATCATATCATAAATAGGTTTAGTAAAAGCAACAATAAAGTTAATCTTGTCATACATTCCTCATCCATAATTTTTTTCATGAATAAATTTAGCTTTTCCTTGGTCATCATCTCAATATTGTGTCCATTGATCACTCATAACTATTGTTTCTAAAGATTATCTAACAAGTTTAAATCTTTTAAGCATGAGTACAATAAAAGCAAAATGAGTGTCTGCAACAAAAAGAAACTTTGAAGGGCTAAACTAATTACATATGGTTAATCTCATTGAATGGTTCATTATAAAATTCTTAATTTGCAAAACATCTCCACGAATTTCAGTAATCTAATGACACTCATTATAGTTTTAATATTAATATTAATTTAATGAAATAATTTTATATAAATATGGAACTCCCCTTTCCTTTTGACACCTTTTCTGTGTATTATCTTAGTATAATAGCACATCGAAGGCACTAATAGGGAGGAATGTTACTTAAAACTAACCTTCAGTGGTATGATTGTTGTGATATCACTAAAATTAACTGACTATGCAGTTTAACAAGCCCAATTATTCAATAATAGTTTAAAATATTTACATAAGATGGGAAGAGAGATATTAACTTCAAATACATATCATAATATTGTCCAAACTACCAAAATTACAAAGCTCTCTCTTTCTCCATAATACACTTGGTACTAAACCAAAATTATTCATATACTTCCAAAGCTCGTACACTAATTCCTACATTCACTTCCACTAAATTGCCAACACCCAATTTGAAGTCTTGACTTCACATCCATGCCCAAGTCATTAATGGCTACTCTGTAAAAATTATGTTAAGAGAGGGGTGAGTACTTCTGAGGAGATACTGATTGAGTGAACTAAAAAGGAAAGCAACAAATGGTATAGGAAAATGAGAATAAAACAAATCATGGATACATATATATACTTATAGTTCACTTGTAGTTTGTATTGTAAACAAATAATATCAATTTTCTCAAAAGTATTTTGCAGCAAGTCATTTATATAAAATAGTCCATAATATTATAACATCAAAATATTAAGTAATCTTAATAACATTAATCATCATAAAATAACTTATTGCATTATAATGACATAGCTTCATGAAATAATTCATCATAAGAGCATTACTAGAGTAAACTACACACACATAATAATAACATCGAATATTGTGTGGACCAGTACTATACCAAAAGCAATATAATAATGTCAGTATGCATACGACATCTTAAGTGTGATTAACACTTAAGCCAAATAAATATATATATCTCACTTTCGTCATTTCCTCCTGATTGCCAAACCATAGACAAAATATGTATCTGGCCCTAGGCAATGAATATATATATATTTTAGGCATGATCTTACATATATAAGATAAAATGTGCTTATAGCCCTAGACATCGGCTATACACACTTCAAAATATGTATCCGTCCCCAAGATACAGCTACACATATTTCTAGGCATGTCTTACCTCTTTAAGGTAAAATGTGCACTGGCCCCAGGCAATAACTATACACATTTACTAGTTCTGCCATGTCCCAGACATATTCTTGCTGCCACCAACATACGATGTTTATTCATTGTTCTTATTGATAAATACTATATACACCTTTCATATACAAAATATACTTCTCACATATACCAAAAATATACTTAAATCAACATTTTGTATACCGAACTTATTACTTTAAGGTATACTCTAAACGATTCCTTAAAATAAAATATTTCAACCGCTTTTCATATCTAAACACTAATATCTTTGGAGTGCAAATATACATTGTGAATACTTAATTAATGTCTTAAGTATACCTTTGGGGTAAAGGTATACAGATTTTACTTTTCATTTCACAAAATATTCTACTTAATATACACGCATGTTCAAAGTTTCACGTACGTTGTCCAATTGAACTTCACACCCATTAGAGACTCACAATTATCCTTAATTTTAGTGTGATCACATTTGGATATGATCACCACTGATTCATTAACTTGTGTTTAAGATTCCATAGCCTAACTCCACCATTTGCTCAACCAAAATTCAATTGAACTAGATATAATGACTCTACCAATATAGATTTGCAAGGCTAAATTTGAAAAATTCCTGAGAATTGTAGGTAAAGATTTGGAAGTTTAAATTTTATAAATTATTAGATCTATGTTTCTAGTATATAGCATAAAAATTTCACCTCAACTTGATTACCACAATGAAATTTATAGATGTCAAATCACAATTAGCTCAATTACTTTGACATAGTGAGTATTGAAAAGAGTGGATTCCTTCAACCATAATACAAGCTAAGTCAGCTCTACCTTGAAACAAAAAATTTATAAATAACATTTCAAAGTTTTTATAAAATCAACATTCACCTCATTTGGAGTTTCAAAGCTAAAGTTATGGCCTTTTGAATTTCACTACTCTTACTCAATAAATTGTCAACTTGACAGAATTCATAGTGTGCAATTGAAAATTCATCAATAATTCTATGATTTATATTCTTAAATAAAATTCTCCAAATTTAAATATGTGTATATCTATAGTGGTTTTCAATTGGTTTTACACCAAATGGACTTGTATATAAGGAGTAACATCAATACTAATTGAACATGGTCAAGCTGTCTACATATCATGCGCTCTAAAATGTATGGCTCTAAAAGACCATTAAAATGGCAGAATTACATTTTTCTTATTTCTAACAAATTTATAGAGGAAAGCTTCAGGTTTCTATAGAAATAAATTCCATCTCATTTGGAGTTATATGGCCTTAACTATGACTTGCACACTCTTACTGTTCATGGGTGCACCGAATTTCTGAAATTTCAATGGTACACATTTTTGTTCCTCGATGAATTCTCAACAAATATAAATCAAGATTTACATAGTGTTCACACAAATAATACTTAAAAAATTAACTTTAGCAAATAGTTTTGGAACATTAAATTTCAAAATTTTTTAAGAATTAAAACTCAACTAAATAATGAGCTCCAAGGAAATAAACTTTAGGAAATAAGTAGAAACTTGGTTTTCACTTACCAATAAATAGATGTTCAATTAAATAAAAGAATCCAAATAAAAGAGAAGAAGAATTCCACTCACCTTGCTAGAGCTCCTTCACCTCTTTCTCTAATTTTTTTTTTCTTGTTAAGAGAAGAACTCCAAATGAAGTTGTTCTTCTCCCATAAGATAAGTCTTACATCTTAAAAAGATAGTTATGGCCTTAAGCCACCATAAAAATGACACATGTACCATTTTTTTAATCCTTTAATTAAAATAATTAATTTAATTATTTTTTAAGCTTGATCCCCAAGTTGTTGTTATTATTATTATGAAAACCTTTTTATAATCAAATCCTTTTATAAATCTTAATTTCACACCTCAAACTTCATTACCTTCCTTTTTTTTTAACCATCTCTCTCTAATTTCTTCAAATTTATTCATACGAAGAAATTTAATTCCCAATGCTTCCTTATCCGGTATCTTAATATCTCTATAATTTTAATCATACTTAATTATAATGTTCTTGAGGGTAAGGATGTTACATTTCTTCCCTCCTAAAAGAAATTTCGTCCTCGAAATTTGGATTGTCTATTAATCATATCTTATATATTCTTAACACTTACTCTACCTTTTCTTTTATGATGAACTCTTTCTTAAGATAACAATATTCAATAACTGTTGCAAGCTCAAGCCTAATTTGAAATGCATGCTAATCCTTTATAGAACTAAATCATACTTGTTTCCACATTTGGTGCATTCATCGTCTTTTGCCTTGTTAGGGCAAACACCCTAGCTTGATGAGAATTACTAGCAATACTAGCTCCTTAACCTACAGGTCCAGTTCGAGATGGTCCTATATTTCTATTTACTTCATTTTGCACCATTGTTGCTATATTAGTGTTTGGGGGTCTACCTCCCTTTGTTATGCATAAAGCATTTCATCCTTGCACTAGTTGCTCCACCAATACCTTATTAAGTCAATCACGAGTATCGTGCCCTATCTCATTACACTGATAACAACATACTCTTGTGCATCTACTATAATATCCTAGATGGTTGCTTTGACACTCATTGCATTAAGGTATAACATTTTTTATATGTATTCTTCCAACTCCCACTTGCCCTAATAGTGCCATCAGTTGCCTTACTGATGCTTGACTCTCTTGAGGTTTATCATTTCCTCCACTTCTATTATTTCCTTCCAAACCATATGTAAATTTCATTTTCTTATTCTCCTTCCAAGTATGCTTACTTTATCCCAATTGTTACTCTAACTTTGATCGGGTCACATCTTCTAATTCCTTATCTAACCTCTCTTGCTCCATGGCTTTCTTAACCTAGCCTCTAAAAGTATTCCCAACATACAAATTCAATTTTCCTTTTAATGACACATGTAAACCATCATGAAAGTTTTCACTCCTATCCTCCTCAGTTGAGTAAATGTTCTTCACATACTTGTATAAATCCTCAAATTTATCAACATATCTGTTACAATCATTGTTTCTTACTTTAGAGCGATAAATGATGCTACTTTTTCCTATCGATAGGTTTCTGTCAAATATTCCTTATGAAATTCTTCCAAAAATATTTGCCAAGTTAAGGCCATACAAAATAAATTCTAATCCTAGTCAACTAATCATTTGCCCTATCAAACATCAACCCATATACGTTGCCTATCTTCTCCTCATCATTCAACTGCAATGTTTTAAAGGCTTTTTCTATAGCTTTTATCCACTTATCAGCTTGGCCAGTTTCTAATGTCCTATAAAAATCATATGCTCCAAACATTTTAGCATGCTCAATCACATCTCCATGCCTTTTATATTTCTTTTTATCTTTTTTAAACATTATTGTGGCCATAGTGCATGCCAACTTTATAGCATCAAAATGCATCACCAGAGGCATAGGAAATTTAACCATTTTGCTTATACTGGTGGTGGTGGAGGTTGATGGTTACATGCTTTCTTTGGTACATTAAAATTCAATATCAGAGCAGTTGATGCAAAACTACCTTGATCGTTACTAGTTTAAGCTTTATGTGCAACATTTCTCTCATTGTCAATAGAAACCATTGGTGGAGATAATTCTCATGATGGAATATGACTCCTACTGGAGCCTTTTGCCTAAGCTTCTAACCCTGTTCTATTAACCTGGCCCCCTCGACCTCAACATCTTTCTCTGCCTTTACCTCTACCTCTACCTTGGCCACCTATCAAGCCACCTCTAGTTCGTGCCATCTTCTTGAAATTTAAGATGAAACTACTTTAATAATTCTTCCATCAAATATAACTCTATTGATTGGGTCACATCTTCTAATTCCTTATCTAACCTCTCTTGCTCCATGGCTTTCTTAACCTAGCCTCTAAAAGTATTCCCAGCATATAAATTCAATTTTCCTTTTAATGACACATGTAAACCATCATGAAACTTTTCACTCCTATCCTCCTCAGTTGAGTAAATGTTCTTCACATACTTGTATAAATCCTAAAATTTATCAACATATTTGTTACAATCATTGTTTCTTGCTTTAGAGCGATAAACGATGCTACTTTTTCCTATCGATAGGTTTCTGTCAAATATTCCTTATGAAATTCTTCCAAAAATATTTGCCAAGTTAAGGCCATACAAAATAAATTCTAATCCTAGTCAACTAATCATTTTCCCTATCAAACATTAACCCATATACGTTGCCTATCTTCTCCTCGTCATTCAATTGCAATGTTGTAAAGGCTTTTTCTATAGTTTTTATCCACTTATCAGCTTGGCCAGTTTCTAATGTCCTATAAAAATCATATGCTCCAAACGTTTTAGCATGCTCAATCATATCTCCATGCCTTTTATATTTCTTTTTATCTTTTTTAGACATTATTGTGGCCATAGTGCATGCCAACTTCATAGCATCAAAATGCATCACCAGAGGCATAGGAAATTTAACCACTTTTGCTTATACTGGTGGTGGTGGAGGTTGATGGTTACACACTCTCTTTGGTACATTAAAATTCAATATCAGGGCAGTTGATGCAAAACTACCTTGATCGTTACTAGTTTAAGCTTCATGTGCAACATTTCTCTCATTGCCAATAGAAACCATTGGTGGAGATAATTCTCGTGATGGAATATGACTCCTACTGGAGCCTTCTGCCCAAGCTTCTAACCCTGTTCTATTAACCTGGCCCCCTCGACCTCAACCTCTTTCTCTGCCTTTACCTCTACCTCTACCTTGGCCACCTATCAAGCCACCTCTAGTTCGTGCCATCTTTTTGAAATTTAAGATGAAACTACTTTAATAATTCTTCCATCAAATATAACTCTATTGTGTTTACTAATATCCATCGAGATTTAATATTTCTTAGTGTCTATAGAATTAACTAAACCTATGTTCTGATACTAACTTTATTATACCCCTTTCTTTCAAACATCTTTTTTGCATATTATCTCAATATAATAGCACATCGAAGGCACCAATAGGGAGGAACATCACCTAAAATTAACCTTCAATAGTATGATCGATGTGATATCACTTAAAAATAACTGTCTAGCAATACACAATTTAACAAGCCTAATAATTTAACAACAGTTTAAAATATTTACATAAGATGGTAAGAGAGATATTAATTTCAAATACATGTCATAATATTGTCCAAACTACCAAAATTATAAAGCTCTTTCTTTCTTCACAATACACTTGGTACTAAACCAAACTTATTCATGTACTTCTAAAGCTCATACACTAATTCCTACATTCACTTCCACTAAATTCCTAACACCCGATTTTAAGTTTTAAATTCACATCTACGCTCAAGCCATTAATGGCTACTCTGTAAAAATTATGTTAAAAGAGGGGTGAGTACTTCCTAGAAAATACTTAATGAGTGAACTAAAAAAGAAAGTAACAAATGGTATAGGAAAATGAGAATTAAACAGGTCATGAATACATATATATACTCATAATTCACTTGAAGTTTGTATTGTAAACAAATAATATCAATTTTCTCAAAAGTATTTTGTAGCAAGTCATTTATATAAAATAGTCCACAATATTATAACATCAAAATCTCAAAGTGATCTAAAAAACATTAATCATCATAAAATAACTTACTACGGTATAATGACACAGCTTCGCAAAATAATTCATCATAAGAGCAATACCAAAGTAAACTACACACACATAATAGTAACATCAAATATAGTGTTGAACCGTACTACACTAAAAGAAATATAAAAATGTTGATATGCATACTATGTCTTAAGTGTGATCAACACATAAGCTAAATAAATATATATATCTCACTTTCGTTAATTTCTCTCGATTGCCAAACCATAGACAAAATATGTATCCGGCCCTAGGCAACAGTTATACAGATATTCTAGGCATGGTCTTGTATCTATAAGATAAAATGTGCATCCAACCCCAGGTGTTGGCTACACACACTTCAAAATATGTATCCAGCCCCAGGCAATGACTATTCATATTTCTAGGCATGTCTTACATCTTTAAGGTAAAATGTGGACCCAACCCCAAGCAAGTGATCCCAAACATGTTCTTATTGCCACCAGCATATGGTGTTTATTCATTACTTTTATTGCTCAAAACACAATCATCATTTTCTTGTTGATAAATACTATATACACCTTTCATATAAAAAAATATACTTCTCTTAGATACAAAAATATACTTAAAATCAACATTTTGTATACTGACTATATTACTATAAGGTATACTCTAAACAATTCCTCAAAATAAAATATTTCAACCACTTTTCATCTTTAAACATGTGCAAGTATAAACTTCAAATACTTAATTAACATATTAGATATACCTTTGGCATAAGGGTATATAAATTTTACTTTTCATTTCACAAAATATTCTACTTAATATACATGTATGTCCATAGTTGCATGTACGATGTCCAATTGAACTTCACACCCATTAGAGACAAACAATTATCATTAATTTTAGTATGGTTACATTTGGAAATGATCACCACTGATCCATTAATTTTCATTTAAGATTCCATAGCCTAGCCCCATCATTTGCTCAATCAAAACTTAATTGAACTAGATATAATAACTCTACCAATGCAAATTTGCAAAACTAAATTTGAAAAATTCTTGAGAATTTTATGGAATGATTTGGAAGCTCAAATTTTATAAATTATTAGATCTATGTGCCTAGTATATACCATAAAAATTTTACCTCAACTTGATTACCACAATGAAATTTATAGAGGTCAAATTACAATCAGCTCCATTACTCTGACATATTGAACATTAAAAAGTATGGCTTCATTCGACCATAATACAAGCTAAATCAGCTCTACTTGGAAATTAAAAATTTATAAATAACATTTCCAAGTTTCTAGATAATCAACATTCACCTCATTTGGAGTTTCAAAGCTAAATTTATGGTATTTTGAATTTCACTGCTCTTACTCAATACATTGTTAGCTTGATAGAATTCATAGTGTGCAATAAAAAATTTGTCAAAAATTCCATGATTTATATTATTAAATAAAATTTCCCAAATTTAAATATCTATATATCTAGAGTTTTTTGCAATTGGTTTTACACCAAATGGATGTGTACAGAAGGAGTAACATTAATACTAATTGAACATGGTTAAGCTGTCTATATATCATGTGCACTAAAATGTGTGGCTCTAAAAGACCATTAAAATGGCAGAATTACATTTTTATTATTTCCAATAAATTTGTAGGGGACACCTTCAAGTTTCTATAGACATAAACTTCATCTCATTTGGAGTTATATAACCTTAACTATGTCTTACAAACTCTTGCTATTCACGGGTGCACTAAATTTCTAAAACTTCAATGGTACATCTTTTTATTCCTAGATGAATTCTCAACAAATATATACCAAGACTTACATAACGTTCACAAAAATCATACATAAACAATTAACTTTAGCATGTAGTTTTTTAACATTAAATTTCAAAATTTCAAGAATTAAAACTCAACTAAACAAAGAGTTCTAAGGAAATAAAATTTAGGAAACAAGTAGAAACTTGATTTTCACTTACCAACAAATAGATGTTCAATTGAATAAAAGAATCCAAAGAAAGGAGAAGGAGAATTCCACTCACCTTACTAGAGCTCCTTCAGCTCTTTCTCTCAATTTTTTTTTTTGGTTAAGAGAAAAACTCTAAATGAAACTATTATTCTCCCATAAGATAAATCTTACATCTTAAAAAGATAGTTATAGCTTTAAGCCACCATAAAAATGACACATGTACCTTTTTTTAATCCCTTAATTAAAATAATTAATTTAATTGTTTTTTAGCTCGGTTTCCAAGTCATTATTATTATTATTATTATTATTATTATTATTATTATTATTATTATTATTATTATTATTATTATTATTATTATTAAAACCTTTTTATAATCAAATCCTTTTCTAAATCTCAATTTCACTCCTCAAAAATTATTGCCTTCCTTTTTTTAACCATCTCTCTCTAATTTCTTCAAATTTATTCATACCAAGAAATTTAATTCCCAATGCTTCCTTAACTTGTATCTTAATATCTCTATAATTGTAATCATATTTAATTATAATGCTCTTGAGGGTACGGATGTTACAAAATATGTAATTTTTATTATATTTAATAATTTAAATTTTTCACTTAGTAATAAATTAGTATTATATGGTATTTATTTGAAACTAATACTTGATACAAATCCAATTATTATATCTATATTGCCGACTTTAGTTGACAATAAATTATCAATAATAACTTGCACCAATCTTATGTAATTTTTTAATATTAATATTTATTGATGCTAAATTATATATTCATTGTGCTTATTTGCTTAATGTTAAATTATATAGGCTTAACCCATATTTTTCCCCCATGCACTTTTTTTTTTTGAATTTTCTCCCTGCACTTTTATTTCTATGGATTGACACCTTTTGTCACGACCCAAATCAAAAGGCACATGATCAATACTAGGGAATAGAAATACATAAAGTAACTCAAACTTATAATAAGCCTTAATTCCTACCATGCTAGCTGCAAAAGCTACAGGATCTACCTCATGAACTTCTAGTTGTATAGGTTGTTGTTGCTCTTGCCTCTGAGCTACCGCTGCTTTAGGCCTACCTCTACCTATGCCTCTTCCTCTACATCTAGGAGCAGGAGAAAGAACTTCATCCTGAAAAGACTACTCATTGTCATCATCATCATATGCTGCTTCCATAGTAGGAGCATTCCAATTTTGCCTCATTCTAAAAAGACAAAGAAACCAAATTCAAAACAAGACAAGAATGCTACCTCATGCAGAATTCTAGAAACAATGATAACAAAAAGTGACAATTATTAACCTATTGACTGCAGTAGTTTTAAAGAAAGACAACACTGACAATCAAATGAACTTAAGCTCTGATACCAACTTTGTCACTACCCGAACCGAAAGGCACGTGATTGGCACTAGGGAATGAGAATACATAAAGTAACCGAAACCCATAGTAAGCCTTAAAAAAATTTTCACAAAAAAGAAACAATACACTTAATAATAAAATCATTACTTGACGATAAAATCATAATAAGTGTACTAAACCAGTTACATAAATCAAATATTCATCAATACAACTCAAGTCCGATAAAATTAGAATACAAATAATGCAAGTTCTTTGATTAACTACTGCAGTATCTAAAATTTAGTTTTACAATACATATCAAATAGACCTACACAGTAAAGTCAGAGAAGAAGAAACCCGATGTAAAGAAGAAGGACAAATCTCAAACTCTCAAACTCCTAAAAAAATTTTGAGGGGAGTCAGACCTCACTGAGTAAGATAATAAAGAGAGCTATACGATTTTAAAAATCCATTAAATAGAATAATAATAAAATAAATTTCACTATTATTAAAATTAAAGTATTTAAAATTTATTTTCAAATCATTAACTCTCCAAATAATAAATATGAAGAATTTACAATAAAACTTCTTCAAAATAAAATATTCTCTATTTAATAATTTATTACTAAAAAATCTTGGTAGAACCTTACTTCACAAAGTCTAATAGCCACTTGGCTCACTTAACCATAAGATTGTCGATCCCCGAGAGCTAAGCATCAATCGAGGCACCCATCATAGTAACTAATCATAATATTTCTAATAATCACTCATGATCCTCGAGAGCTAAGGCATCCACCAAGACACCCATCTTAGTTAACCAATCATAAAATTTGGATCCATCTCTCAATCTCTACCAATATGCACACGATCCTGATGAAACCAATCAAGTAGCCCATTCTACCATTATTTTTCAAAGTTAATCTATAACTAAAAATGTAGCACAATATAAGAAAGCTATAATTTATAAATTAAATAACATGAAATAAAACAAAAAAAAATCATAATACTAAGCATAGCCTAAAACAACATAAATTAAATTTCATGTAAGCATAATACTATCATAAATTTTATAAAATCGCTATGTGCAGAAAACACACGCACACAGTTCAATTTATTAACTTACAATTAGAGCGAGCCTACTGACGGTTCCGCATCCGCCTATTGTCAGTAGTTCCTGCTCCAAATTTCTCTAAACTAAAATAATATTTATTCAAAACATGCTTAAGAAAATAATTAAAATTCATAGGAATTTTCAAAATCACAAAATTAATTAAAATTAAGAAACTTGTAATAGATTCGGAATTAATCCTAATGAAGACTTAATCTAAGGAACGACCCTAAAATGACTCAATGGTTAAATAGAAACGTACAGATGTTAGACGAACAAATGTCATATTTTACGAGAAATCTACTGTAATATCCTGAGTTTTTAAATAATTTTTAAACTGCATCGGGATATGCAGTGTTAATAACTTATAAATATATATATATATATATATATATATATATATATATATATATATATATATATATATATATATATTTATGATCATTTAATGAGTTTATTATTTATTAAGTCATTTTTTTAATTATTTTTATTATTTTTAAGTTCTTTACGTAAAATTTTCCCGGAAATTTTATTTTTGCAGAAATTAAAACGTAAATAATTAAATATTAATTATTTTAAGTGGTTTAGTGAATTTGCATGACTTCATGCATGATTTTAGAGTGTCAAATAAAATATATATACGTACATGCATTTAAATTAAATTAGGGTTTATTTAATTAAATTAAATTATATAGTTTTAGTATTAATTAATTAAATGTGTGTATATATGTATATGTGTATATATATTATTATTAAAGTGTGTGGTGGATATTTATTGTGTGTATTAATTTATATATTAAAATAATATAGGTTAGATATATATATATATATATATATATATATATATTCATATCAAAAATAAAGTTTGAATTATTTACAGAATTGCCACTCCATCTCCTTCCTCTTTCCTGATCGTTTCCTTCATCGAATCTGGCCACTGCAACTCCATTACTTCACCGTCACTGTGCCCTCTGGTGAGCCACCTCCCCTGCCAGCCATTTTCGATGTCCAGAGCCTCCATGTCTGGTGAGTTTGGTCGGATTTTCCAAGAGTTGCCGAAAGTTGCTCTCAACGTCGATCAAGCACTTTTCAACCACCGTTTCGAGCCCCACTGGTCTCTATCTCCTCCTTGAGCTTCGGTGAGTGCATTTTCAAGCTTTGTTTCACTTGAAATGGTCTAGATTTCCCTAGGTTTCGATTTTTCATTTTCGGCCTACTAGGGTTTTTGATTTTTTTGAGCTTCGATTTGGTTGATTCATGCAAAATTCCTTCACAAAAATTGATCCTAGTAGCTTAATATACCTCTGTGAATTTTGGTGGAATTTTTTGGAATTATTTTGATTTTTGTGAATTTTTTATTATTTTATTAATATTTTCTAATTTTCGAAATTTAATTAAATAAATTATGAAATTGTGATTTACGGTGTTTATAGGTGCTAAAATGAATTTTAGAAATTTATTTGTAATTTTTGTGATTTTTATATAATTATTTTGAATTTATTTAGTTTATGTAATTTTTGGAAAATTAGGTTAATTATGTATTTTATTGAAATTATTTGGTCAATTGAGTATATTTATTGATATTATTGAATTATATGTTGAGAAATTTAATTTTGAGTAATTATACTATTTTTAGTGAATTTTTTATTAATTTTAGGGAATTTATATAACTAGGGGTATTTTGGTCATTTGGTACTAAATTGGCTAAAAATATGATTAAATTGGTTTTCCTAGTTATTTGAGGTATAAAAATGATTTCTACAAATTATTTAGTATTTTTAACTAATTAAAACTATTTTTCGTAAATTATTTTCAAATGATATATAATATACTATTTTTATAAATAAATGAGTTTTTATCGATTTTTAATATGTTTTAGGGTTAATTATGTAATTAGGAGTTTAAAATGTATTTTGGTCAATATTTATGAATTTATCGAGAATTGTCGATTTTTAATAATATTTTATCAAAATTAGGGTTTTTATGCATTTATCGGTAAAATAATTATTTTTAGCGTTTAAATACCTAAAATGCTATATTTTGGGTATTGAAGGGCATTTTCGGTATTTCTATAGTTACCTCGTGAAATGTGAACCTCGGTCGGTGAAATTATAGTTTGGAGTTCGACTGAGGGATTGTGAACTGTGTTTATTCTTGAAGTGTGTTTCTTTGCAGGACTGGCTCTACTCTTTGAGTAGAGACATATCCATTTTACAGGGGAGGTTCTGCCGGATTTTTGGTAGAATTCTCATAAAACGTGATGTCTGGTTGAATTCCTATTCTAATTCTATGTCTAAGCTTCTAGATCGAGTCTTTAGAATTCTGATAGATTTATTCTAATGTCGTGTTGTTATTTGTTTGTTTAGTTGCACTGAGACCAAGGCCTAGTGGACCAGGCCCGTCAGACCCATCTTGAGGAGCACAATAACTGTGAGTTGTTATTTTATATATACGTGTTCTAGGATGCATGTTTTTAGAAATGTATGATTTCTTTTAGTAAATTATGCATAAATGGTTTAATTATTGCTTAGGTTTATTTTTGGTATATGATTAGTATATTTTTGGTATATTTTAAATTATATGCATGTTTTATTATGCATTTATACTTAAAATGTTTTTAAGTATATTTATAGTTTATTTTGTAAATAAATTGAATTTATTTGACGTATATATACTCGAAATATACTTGGTTTATTTTTGGTATATTTCTAATATATATATGGTTTATGTTGCTATTTTATTTAATATCATGCATCATTGATTTTATGAATGTATGTTTTATATAATAATGAAGGATATCAATAGAACGTACTACCTAGTGGGCAACACTAGGACTGAGTACGTACTGGTACGCCGATAGCATTTAGGTTTTATTACTAACCTATTTGTGGATTGTGATCAGATTAATTTATTTGATGTGTGATGTGATTGAGAGTGTGATTGCTGGAGCTCAGTTGACCAAGTGTCTCGGAGCCAATCACATTGACAGTCAGACTGCTGGAGCTCGGTTGACTTAATGTCTCGGGGCCAGTCTACTGTCTAAATGGAACAAGTGAATTTATTTGGAATAAATGAGCCTGTATGGCTAGAGTGTTGTCTAACACTGTTTTGAGGTTGCAATTTTCTAGGGTTCTATTTGATACTTCATAAACAGATGTTATTTTCAATAAATATATAAAATAATTTTTTTACATCTGTGTGTTTTTGCTTGTATATATATTTATTATATATACTATTGAATGTGTGCATTGTCATTTAGCTATGCATGTATATATATTATAACAATTCACTCAGTGAGGTTTGACTCCCCTCCGTTGATTATTTTTCAGGAGAGTCTTCATCTTCAGACCTCAGTAGCAGACCTTTACACTGGATTTCTTCTGCTTCGGCTTTACTATGTAAACTGCTCACTTGATTTTATTTTATAATCTGGACACTGCAGTAGTTGTAGTCAGTTGTGAGATATGTATTTTAAAGATTTGAATTAAGATTTGTATTAAAAGATTATTTATATTTGAGATGAGTTTGTTTATTTAAATCTATTGGCGGATTATTATTTTATTTTATTCATGAGATTTATTTCCGCTGCGAGTTCATTTTATTTATGTTATTATTATTGCATGTTCTTATTTTATTTTATTTTATTTTAAGGCTTGCTACGGGTTCCGGATTCAAAAGAATTCTCGTTCCGTAGTGCCGGTCATGGCCCCTGTTTTGGGTCGTGACATCTACAGAAATTCTGGTAAAATCTCCTCTGTAAAACGGACATCTCTCTCCATGAAGTAGAGCCATTCCTGCGGGGAAAAACACTACTATCCACCACACAATACCACACTTGGATCGGGCTTCCAAACTACACACAAATTCTTGACCGAGATCAACAACAATACTATCACAAAATATATATAAATTATGAAAATATATAACAACATACTTATAAAAATTAATGGGACTAATTAAATAATAAATTCTTTTTAAGAATCAATATATATATATAACTCATTTAACATAACAATATCTATACTTAAAAATTATTACTTATAAAATTCTAGAAAATTCATAAAAATATATTTTAACACTAAATATAATTAAATCAATCAAATAATTAAATACTATGATATTTATATGCATTTATATTATTTCAGGAAATTAAACTAAAATCAACAAAATATATAAAAATATTAATATAGCTAATAAAATTAATTTATACTTTCTAATAATTAAATTATCATTATACATGTTAATTAACTACAAATTTACAAAAAATCAATTACAAATCAACATACACAATTTTCTCTAAAATGATCATTTTTCACATATAACTTTCAAAAATTATAATAAATTATCCATAACTAATTTTACAAAATTTCCTTCACAAATATTACTCTAAATAATATATAGTATTTATTGAAAATATCCAAATTTTCGGGCTCGAAATAGTAACCCAAACCAAAAATTAAAAATAAATCTGAAAAAATATACAAAAATTATCATAACATAGCATTCAATCTCTACATCAACTCTCCTAAACAACATCAAGCCCAATTATCACTTAATTAACAAAAAACTAACAAATGAATTTACCTCGATTTAGGACAATCTAGGAGGAGATCGAAGAAACCGAAGGTAGATTATGAAAACTTGGAAAATGAGGATTCTATTGACACCAAAATCACAACCATCTGACGTCAGAATCGTTATCGAGACCAAATGAAATCCAGCCAAAACAAGAAAAATGGGAAAAAAAGGAGGTGGGGCTACTGTTGGAGGAGGGAGGAGCTGCTTCCAATGAGCTAGAGCTGCTATTGGCGGTTGGCAGTGGATTGGGTAGTACTAGCAGCGAGAGGTAGTAACAAGAAGAAGAAGAAAAAATAAATAAATAAAGAGAAAAAGAAAAAGTGTTTTTTTTGTCCTTATATATATATATATATATAAACACATCAACACATTCCAATAATATTTCCTCTCCCAAAATAACAATATTAAAGTAAAAATAAATATAATACACTACTAATAATAAAATAATCATAATCAATAAAAAAAATTTTAATTTAGTTAATAATAAAAATTCATAATTTTACAATCTCCCCTCCTTTAAAAAAATTCATCCTTAAATTTTAATAATCACATGATACAAAGTTTTTTCATTGAATAAAAAGATAAGGGTATATCCCCCGCATTACTGCCTCAACCTCCCATATACAATCTGTTAGTGATATGCACTAGGTCAATCATTTGTGATTATGCATTGACTTTCTTATTTTATTAATAAAGAGGTATTTCATTATCATTTGATTTTATGATAATTATATAAATGGTTAATTCTTACTAAGGCCATCAAGTATGTGACTTGATAGTAAAACACTTAGATTAAAATAAGAGTTCTATTCTAATTATCCCTAGCCATTTATTCATTATATAAATATTAAAGTATTAAGGCTAGTATGAAGTTGACTGATGTTATGTTTTACTAATCATGAATATGAGATATTAAGTCAACTTATAGGTACATGATGAGAGATCATGTACTGGATTGACCTACTATAAAAATACTACATAGATTATTGTTAAAAGTATTTCTCATCACAGTAATTTTATTTCGATCCTTTGACCTTGAAATCATCATGGATTTCTATATAGCTATTTTATGTTACATTGTCTTTAATCGGACGATTAAATAGGATGTTGTTGGATATGAAATTAGTTATGTGAGGAATGTGAGTGATTTAGAAAGAATTTATCCCTCATTAATATGAGAAAGATATCTATGGGCCCTTTGATGAGATAGACTAAAGGAAAATGCATGGCCATGCTGAAATGAATTGATAAAGAGTTATCATTTTCAGTCTACTTGGAATCGAGTCATAATATTTAACTGTATAAGGATGACATTCTATGCCTTATGTTCAATTAGGGATATCATGTGATAAAGGGATAATAAAATTCATTATAATTAGGTTATGTCATATTATTGACTTCACATGGCTTGGGTAGTCGTAATGTCTTACTAGAGGCCACTTATGACTTGTAGGCCTAAATAGAGATTTAGGCCCACTGCCAATGTTATGTGAATTTACAGGTCACACACTTAGAACAAGCCCAAAACAAATTTGGGTTTATTAAGCCCAAAATAAACTCTGTGGAAATAAATAATTAAAGTGTTTTATTTATTTAAGATAAATAAATAAGATATTATTTCTGATTTTTTTTAAACAAAATCAGAATATAATAAATGGAAATTACTAAAAGGTCATTGGTAGGTGAAACCCTAATTTGGAGTCTATAAATAAGTTATATTCTCTAGGGTTTAACACACTTGTTTTTCCTACCTCTAAAAACGGTTTTCTTTCTTTTAGAAAACAAAGACAGAGTTTTTCTTTTGTTCTTGATTTGTGAGACAATGAAGAAGGCTGCTAGCACACACTCCAATTCGTTTTGTGAAGGGCTGTTCATGTGGATACCTATAGAGGATGAATCCTTTTAGAGATGTCTAGATCCGAACAATCAAAGCAAAAAGCTCAAGGTAAGGTGTCATCAGTGTGAACCTCCTCTCATCCTTCTAGAAAATCTTACCTCTTCTACGTCTTGATGAGATTCTTGAAACCCTAGATTTAATTAAGTAGTCGAATTACATGGATCTAGGTTTAGGAACGTGATAAATTTTTAATTTTTTCACTACGTTTGTATCACAAAACCCAACACAATCTTCAACGATGTGATTGCTCCACAGCACCTTCACCATGTAAATCTCCTTAGTGCGAGGCTGACGAACTTGGCGATTCACAATTGCCATAGGATACTCCTCATATGACAAACCTTCATTGAGCTCTACTGTCTAAGGCTACAGAACATGGGAAGGATAAAAAATATACTTCCTTTATATAGATACATGGAACACTAGGTGGATTCAAGATAATTCAGGTGATAACACCAATATATAAGCCACCCCTCTAACTATTGAACGTATCTCGAATGGTCTAATGTATCTTGGAGCTAGCTTACCCTTTTTACTGAATCTCATCACCTTTTTCCTTGGAGACACTTTCAAAAACACCATATCTTTAACTAAAAAAAATACATCCTTTCTCTTCGGGTCCGCATAACTCTTTTGTCTGCTGAAGGCTGTCTTTAACCTTTGTTGGATGATAGGGACTTTCTCTAAAGTCACTTGCACCAATTCCGGTCTTGTCAGCTGTCTTTCTCTAATTTCCTAGCATAAAGGCAATCTACACTTCCTACCATATAATGCTTCATATGGTGCCATCTCGATACTTGCATGATAAATGTTGCTGTATGTAAATTTAATTAATGGCAAGTGTCAATCCTATTAACCACCAAAGTCCATCACACACATCCTCTAATGTCTGAATGGTCCTCTCTGACTGACCATCTATTTAAGGATGAAATGTGGTGCCAAAGTCAAGTATAATACCTGGATCCTTGTGCAATTCTTGCCAAAAGACTAAAGTGAAAGTGGCTCCTCTATCATATACTATCATTACTGGTACCCCAAAAAGATAAACAATTCTATTAATACACAATCTTGCCAATCTGTCAGTGGAGTACATCATCTTAATTAGTAGAAAGTGCACTGCCTTAGTTAGTCTATCAACTATCACCCAAATAACATCATAACCTCTAATTATATGAGGTAATCCAGTCATAAAATCCATGACGAACATATCTATCTTCCATTTTGGGATCGATAATTGCTATAATAATCCCGAATGCCTTTGATTTTTTAATTTCACTTGCTCATAAGTGAGACACTTAGGTACAAATTCTACAACATCCTTCTTCATTCCATTCCACCAATATATATATTTCAAGTTATGATACATTTTGGTAGAACTTGGATGAATACTGTAAGTAGAAAAATGTGCCTCTTCCATAATTTCTTTCCTCATATCCACTACATTTGGTACACATATCCTAGTGCCTAAGCATAACACACCCTCACTATTAATCACAAAGTCTCTGGATTAATCTTGTTGCACTTCAAATATAGTCTTCTATAACTGTGGGGGTCTCTTCTTTGAGCTGCTTTAACTCTATCCAAGTCTATTAATCTTACTCCGAACTGAGCTAAAAGACACTTCTTGGTTACTTTTAACTGTAACCCTTAATCAATCAACTCATGCAACTCTTAAATAATTGGCTTCCTTTTCGTGTAAAAATGAGTAAGACTACCCATTGACTTCCTACTCAAAGCATTAGCTACCACATTAGCTTTCCTTGGATGGTACAGAATAGAGCAATCATAGTCCTTCAAAAGTTACATCCATCTTCTCTGCCACAAGTTCAAGTCTCTCTATTGAAATATGTACTTTAAGCTCTTATGATCAATGTATATTTCATAAGTTACACTAGACAAGTGATGCCTCTAAATCTTCAATGCAAACACTACGACTGCCATTTCCAAATCATAAGTAGGATAATTCTACTCGTGCTTCTTTAACTGTCTTGAAGCATAAGCAACCACTCTACCATCTTGCATCAACACACATCCTAATCCTACTCAGGAAGAATCACAATATACCGTATACCCTTCACTTATAGAGGGTAAAGTTAATACTGGAGCTAAAGTCAACATATCATTGATTAACTAAAAGTGCTCTTCACATCTGTCTGTCTATACAAACTTAGCACTTGTATGGGTCAACCTAAACAAAGGCGTGGCAATCTTAGAGAAATCTTTCATAAATCTCCTATAGCCAGCTAAACTCAGAAAACTCCTTACTTCCTTAACTGTTGTAAGTCTCGGCCACTTTGTAATGGCTTCTATCTTTTTAGGATCAACTTGTATGCCATCTTTAGACACCACGTGGCTTAGGAATGCGACTTGATCCAACCAAAATTCACACTTGGAGAATTTGGCATACAATTGGTGCTCTCTCAAGGTCCACAACACCATTCTCAAGTGTGTAATATGCTCTGCTTCACTCTTAGAATACACCAAGATGTCATCAATGAAGATTATCATAAATTGATCCAAGAATGGCATAAACACCTAATTCATCAAGTCCATAAAGGCTACTGATGTGTTAGTTGGTCTAAAGGACATCAGTAAGAATTTATAATGGCCATATCTCATCTAAAATGTTATTTTAGGTACATCTCTACTTCTTATCCTCAACTGATGATATCAAGACCTTAAGTCGATCTTGGAGAAACATTGAGCTCCTTGAAGTTAATTGAACAAGTTATCAATTCTCAGGAGTGGATATTTGTTCTTAATGGTGACTTTTTTCAACTGTCTGTAGTTGATACAAAGTCGAAGACTACCATCTTTCTTTTTTACAAACACTGGAGCACCCCAAGGTGATGTATTGGGTCTAATAAAACCCTTATCAAACAACTTTTGCAACTGGTTTTTAAGTTCTTACAATTCAACTGGTGCCATTCTATAAGGTGGCATAGAAATAGGATCTGTACCAAGTACAACATCGATGTAGAATTATATTTCCCTATATAGTGGCAATCCTAGTAACTCTTCAGGAAAAACATCTAGAAATTCACACACAACTGGCACATTCTCAACTGCCCCCTTATCTGCTTCTACATCTCTTACTATAGGTAGATAGTCTTGTCATCCTCTTCTAAACATTATCCTAACTGTAATAGCACAAATGAGATTTTAAGGCATTGAACTACTCTCACCTAACAGAATTCTACATCATCCAACATTCTAAATATCACTTCCTTTTCTTGATAATCCATTAAGGCATAGTATTATACTAACCAATCCATTCCTAGAATCGTATCAAACTCTATCACATCTAGTAAAACTATATCTGCTTGTAAATCTCTACCTTCCACCAACACTTGACAAGATGGAAAGAATACATCTGTCTCCAACACATCGCTAAGTGGAGTCACTATAGATAATGGAATCAACAACCTGGATGGTTACCAATCCACTCTAGAAGGAAACACAGGAGACATAAAAGAGTATGATGCACCAAGATCAAATAAGACTCTAGCACTAGAATAGCAAATTGAAAGAATACCTGCCACAACTGCAATGGATGCCTGTGCATCCTGGGGAGTCAAAGTGAAAACTTGGGCCTACCCGCAACCTGTCGACTGAGAAGTGGACGGTTGCATGAAGCCTCGACCATTGGGTCTCCCTACTAAACCTCGGCCCTGCTGGCCCATAAACTTAGTCTGCCTCTATTGTGGATACATGGAGCTCTATAATGTTGTGGCATCTACTAAAAAGGCTAAAACACTAATGATGAAGATCCATGGTCGTATTGTGTCTGATAACTAGTATTAAGACAAGCTTTAGCAAGACGTCCTATCTGCTCGCATCTGAAACAGGCCCTAGTCAATAGATGGCACAGTCCTTGATGCACTCGGCCATAACTAGGATAAACACTAGTCCTAGACCCTAAACTGCCATGTTTGGAGCTTTGTCCACTACTACTACTGCTAACCCCAAAACCAAATCTAAAACCTCTACCACTCCTATAGTTAGTAGCATATCCATGTCGGCCAACTCTGTGGGTCCTCGACCTCCTACCCTGCTGGGAAGTACCCTCAGCCTGTATGCTCGTACTGCCAATATGAAAAGTAGGCTACTAGAATCCTTGAGCTACCTCATATCCGCTACTACGAATCATATAAGGATTAGCCATAGTGCCTTGCCTAATATATCTCCTCTCTATCAGTCTAGTCTACTCAATCACACTCTTTAAATTATAGTCCTCAGTGCACATGCCTACATAGGCTAACCCTAAACCAGTGACATACAACTCAACAGCTCTGTATGGATCTCTCATAATATCTTTTGTATACCAAGATAGCCTGTTAAATTCTCTAGTATAATCTTCCACAAACTTATCCCCTTTGCTGATGTATAATAGTTGCCATGCATCTTTAATTGCAGATTGATAAAAGAACCTCAAAATTTGATCTTTAAACTCAAGCTAAGTTAACTCATTCATGAAAGGCTGGATGGACTGTATAAACTAGTATTGTGTTGCTGCTTGAACTAATAACTCCACAATCATAATGCTTTAATAATCAATGTGGCTTGTACTTGTCCCAGTCTCGATGGTATTAATGAAGTCCAGAGCATCTCCCATACCACTAAAAGTAACTCTACTGATTCTAGAGTAAAGGAGTACAACATCAGTATTAGACATCTCCTGATTCCTCTGATGTAACATCTATTGTACTAAAGGCATAACTTGATTTAAAGCTACTAAGCCTTAGTTAATCCCAGCCTTACCAGTTGCAAAAGATATAGGATCTACATCAGGAACTTCTTATTGTGTAGGTTGCTGTTGCTCTTGCCTCTAAGCCGCCACTGCTTTAAGCCTACTTCTACCTCTGCCTCTTCCTTTACGTCTAAGAGCAAAAGGAAGAACTTCATCCTAAAAAGATTGCTCATCATTATCATCATCATATATTGCTTCCACTCGACAAGCATTCTGATTTCGCCTCATTCTAAAAAGAAAAAGAAACTAAATTCATGACAAGATAAGAACACTAACTTATATGCAGAATTCTAGAAATAATGATAATAACAAGTGATGATTATCAACATACTCACTGTAGTAGTTTTAAAGAAAGACAACACTAACAATTAAATGAACTTAAGCTCTAATACCAACTTTGTCATTACCCGAACTGAAAGGCATGTGACCGACACTAGGGAATAGGAATACATAAAATAACCAAAACCTATAGTAAGCGTTAAAAATATTTTCATAAAAAAAATAATGCACTTAATAATAAAAACATTACTTGACAATAAAATCATAATAAGTATACCAAACCAGTTACATAAATCAAATATTCATCAATACAATAAATCAAGTAAGATAAAATCAAAATACAAATAAAACAAGTTCTTTGATTAACTACTGCAGTATCTAGAATTCAATTGTACAATACATATCAATTAGACCTACACAATAAAGCCGGAGAAGAAGAAACCCGATATAAAGAAGAAGGACAAATCTCAAACTCTTGAAAAAAAAACAATGTTGAGGGAAGTTAGACCTCACTGAGTAAGTTAATAAAGAGAGTTGCATGGTTTGGAAAATCCATTAAATAGAATAATAATAAAATAAATTTTACTATTATTAAAATTAAAGTATTTAAAATTTATTTTCAAATCATTAACTCTCCAAATAATAAATATAAAGAATTTACATACAACTTCTTCAAAATAAAATATTCTTTATTTAATAATTTATAACTGAAAAATCTTAGTAGAACCTTACTCCATAAAGTTTAACAGCCATTTGGCTCACTTAACCATAAGATCACCGGTCCCCAAGAGCTAAGCATCAACCGAGGCACCAACCATAGTCATTCACTTAATCTAATGTTGCATCCTCTTATAACCATTATTCTTGCTAGTTTGAGAATGGCCTAAACACCTAATTCATCAAGTCCATAAAGGCTGCTGATGGAATAGGATTTGTACCAGGTACAACATCAATATAGAATTGAGCTGGTGCCATTTTATAAGGTGGCATCAATGAAGGCTACTATTTAAGTTCTTATAATTCAACTGGTGTCGTTCTATAGGGTGGCATATAAATAGGATCTATACCAGGTACAACCTCGATGCAGAATTCTATTTCCTTATCTGGTGGCAATCCTTGTAGCTCTTCAGAAAAAACATCCAGAAATTCACACACAACTAGCACATTCTCAAATGCCCCCTTATCTGCTTTTACATCTATTACTACAGGTAAATAGCCTTGACATCCTCTTCTAAGTATTATCCAGCTGGTGCCATTCCAGAAGGTGGCATCAATGATCGAAGAAACTGAAGGTAGATTATGGAAGCTTGGAAGATAAGGATTCCATTGATACCAAAATCATGACCATCTGACGTTGGAATTGCCATTGGAGACCAAATGAAATCCGGCCAAAACAAGAGAAATAGGAAGACAGAGGAGGTAGGGCTGCAATCGAAGGAAGGAGGAGCTACTTTTGGTGAGCTAGAACTATTATTGGTGGTTAGCATTGGTACTGGAGTAGACTGGGTAGTGCTAGCAACAGAAGAAGAAGAAGAAGAAAAGAAAAGAAAAGAAAAAAGAAGTGTTTTTTTGTCCTTTTTTTTATATAAATATATATACATGTATTTTTTATATATACATCAACACATTCCAATAATATTTTCTCTCCCAAAATAACAATATTAAAGTAAAAATAAAAATAATACACAACTAATAATAAAATAATCATAATCAATAAAAAATAATTTAATTTAATTAATAGTAAAAATTCAAAATTTTACAATCTCCCCTCCTAAAAAAAATTCATCCTAGAATTTTAATAATCACAAGATACAAAGTTTTTTCACTGAATAAAAAGATAAAGGTATGTCCCTCGCATTACTGCCTCAACCTCCCATTTACAGTTTTCAACGATGTGATTGCTCCATAGCATCTTCACCATGTGAATCTCCATAGTGTGAAGTTAATGAACTTGGTGATCCAAAATCGCTACAAAATGCTCCTCATATAACAAACCTTCACTGAGCTCTACTGTCTGAGGATACAGAACATGGAAAGGATTAGAAATATACTTCCTTAATCTGGGTGGATTTGAGATAATTCAAGTGATAACACTAATCTATAAGCCACCCCTCCAATTATTGAACAAATCTTGAATGGTCCAATGTATCTTGGAGCTAGCTTACCCTTTTTACTAAATCTCATCACCCTTTTTATTGGAGACACTTTCAAGAACACCATATCTCCAACTAAAAAGGATACATCCTTTCTCTTCGGGTCCGCATAACTTTTTTATCTGTTGAAGGCTATCTTTAACCTTTGTTGGATGATAGGGACTTTCTTTAAAGTCACTTGCACCAATTCTAGTCCTGTCAGTTGTCTTTCTCGAATTTCCCACCATAAAGGTGATCTATGCTTCTTACCATATAATGCTTTATATGGTGCCATCTCGATACTTGTATGATAAATATTGTTGTACGCAAATTCAATTAATGGCAAGTGTAAATCCCATTGACCATCAAAGTTCATCACACACATCCTTAACATATACTCTAATGTCTGAATAGTCCTTTCTAACAAACTGTTTGTTTAAAGATGAAATGCGGTCCTAAAGTCAAGTCTAGTACCTAGAGCCTTATGCAAATCTTGCCAAAACACTGAAGTGAAAGTGGCTCCTCTATCGGATACTATACTTATCAGTACCCCATAGAGACAAATAATTCTTTTAATATACAATCTTGCTAATCTGTCAATGGAGTAAACCTTCTTAATTAGCAAAAAGTGTGCTGACTTATTTAGCCTATCAACTATCACCCAAATAGCATAATAACCTCCAATTGTACGAGGTAATCTAATCATAAAATCCATGGTGATCATATCCCACTTCCATTCTAGGATAGGTAACTGTTGTAATAATCTTGAATGCCTCTAATGTTCTAATTTCACCTGTTGATAAGTGAGGCACTTAGATACAAATTCTACAACATCCTTCTTCATTCCATTCCACCAATATGTATATTTCAAGTCATGATACATTTTGGTAGAAACTGGATGAATACTGTAAGTAAAAAAAATGTGCCTTTTCCATAATTTCTTTCCTCAGATCCACTACATCTGGCACATATATCCTAGTGCCTAAGCGTAACATGCCCTCACTATCAAACACAAAGTCTCTGGATTGATCTTATTGCACTTCAAACATAGTCTTCTAGTCTCTTCTCTGAGCTACTTTAACTCTATCCAAGTACACCGATCATACTCTAAATTGAACTAAAAGACACTTCTTGATTACTTTCAATTGCAACCCTTGATCAATTAGCTCATGCAACTCTTAAATAATTGGCCTCCTTTCATGCAAATATGAGCAAGACTGCCCACTGACTTCCTACTTAAAACATCAGCTACCACATTAGCTTTCCCTGGATGGTACAAAATAAAATAATCATAGTCCTTTTAGGATATACCATATACCCTTCACTTCCAAAGGGTAAAGTCAATATTGGAGCTAAAGTCAACATGTCCTTGAGTGACTAAAAGTGCTCTTCACATATGTCTGTCCATACAAACTTAGCACTCTTATGGGATAACCTAGTCAAAAGTATGACAATCTTAGAGAAATCTTTCATAAATCTCCTACAGTAGCTAGTTAAACTTGGAAAACTCCTTACTTCTTTGACTATTATAGGTCTCGACGACTCTATAATGGCTTCTATCCTTTTAGGATCAACTTGTATGTCATCTTTAGACACCACGTGGCTTAGGAATGTCATTTGATCCAACCAAAATTCACACTCAGAGAATTTCGCATACAACTAGTGCATTCTTTAAGGTCTGCAACACCATTCTCAAGAGTGTAACATGCTTCGCTTCACTCATAGAATACACCAAGATCTCATCAATGAAGATTATCATAAATCGATACAAGAATGGTCTAAACACCCGATTCATCAAGTCCATAAAGGCTGCTAATGGAATAGGATCTGTACCAGGTACAACATCAATATAGAATTTAGTTGGTGCCATTCTATAAGGTGGCATCAATGAAGGCTGCTATTTAAGTTCTTGTAATTCAGTTGGTGCCATTCTATAGGGTGGCATAGAAATAGGATATGTACCAAGTACAACATCAATATAGAATTCTATTTCCCTATCTGGTGGCAATCTTAGTAGCTCTTCAAGAAAAACATCCAGAAATTCACACACAACCAGCACATTCTCAACTTCCCCCTTATCTGCTTCTACATCTCTTACTACAGGTAGATAGCCTTGGCATCTTCTTCTAAGCATTGTTCTAACCGGTGCAAGAATGGCCTAAACACCTGATTCATCAAGTCCATAAAGGTTGCTGATGGAATAGGATTTGTACTAGGTACAACATCGATATAGAATTCAGCTGGTGTCATTCTATAGGGTGGCATTAATTAAGGCTCCTCTGTAAAACGAGCATCTCTCTATATAAAGTAGAGTCATTCTTGCAGGAAAAAACACTACTATCCACCACACAGTACCACACTCGGATCGGGCTCCCAAACTACACACAAATTCCCAACCGAGATCAACAACAACACTCGCACAATATATATATAAATTATGAAAATATGTAACGACATATTTAGAAAAATTAATTGGACTAATTAAATAATAAATTATTTTTAATAATCAATATATATACAAAACTCCTTTAACATTATAATATTTATACTTAAAAATTATTACTTATAAAATTCCAAAAAATTCATAAAAATATATTTTAACACTAGATATAATTAAATCAATCAAATAATTAAATACTATAATAATTATATACATTTATATTATTTCTGAAAATTAATCTAAAATCAACAAAATATACAAAAATATTAATTTAGCTAATAAAATTAATTTATACTTTCTAATAATTAAATTATCATTATACATGTTAATTAACTATAAATTTACCAAAATTCAATTAAAAATCAACTTACACAATTTTCTCTAAAATTCTCATTTTTCACATATAACTTCCAAAAATTATAATAAATTATCGATAACTAATTTTACAAAATTTTCTTCACAAACATTACTCCAAATAATGTATAGTATTTATTGAAAATATTCAATTTTTGGGCTCGAAATAGTAACTCGAACTAAAAATTTCAAAAATTAAAAAAAAATCCAAACAATACAAAAATTATCATAACATAGCATTCAATCTCTACATCAGCTTTCTTAAACAACATCAAGTCTAATTCTCACTTAATTAACCAAAAACTAACTAAAAAAGCCCTAGAGGGGGGGTGAATAGGGCCATTAAATAAAAATTAGAATTAAAAATAATTCTTTGTAAGAATGAAAAGACTGTTGAGAAGGAAGAATGAAGAACACAATGATTTAAAGAGTTTGGATTCAATAATAATCCTATGTCTCCACCTAACTTCTCTCTGAGTTAGAATTTTCAATTACCCACAATCTTATTCATAACGTTGAGATTACACAAGAGTTTTATGGCTCACTTTTACAACCTTACAACATGAGTTTTCAAGGCTCACTCAAAAAACCAAACCCCAAATGTTTCAAGACAACACTTAAACCAATTCCTTTATAAATAAATCTCACTTTCCTACTAATCCATCTCAATATTTAAGATGAAGAAAAATTCTATTTCTTGCACACAACTAACTCTCGCAAAGCTTATAAACAAAGAGTGAATATTTGAGAATTTGACAGCTTTAATGAATTTTAAGATAGAGAATGATAATAAGCAAAAATGTCTTTTCTTCCATTAAGCTCTAAAGGTGTTTATATAGATAAATACTAAAAAATATAGTTGTTGGAGGTGCAAACAATGTGTTTAACATCTATATTTTGAATCCAACATTTATAATTTTGAATTATTGAAAGTAATACTGTCAAACTACTATACATAAATTGAAACCATGATTGGCTACTGGAGACGTTCAATTTTGCTCACACTTTCTTTATAAAAGTTACAGATATTTGACTTATATTTCTATATCATTTTGAATCATCTCAATTGGACTTCTTTAGTTCATGATATGTACAAAATACTAAGAGTTGTGCAATCTAAAATGGAAGACTACTGTCAGACAACTATACATAAGTTAAAACCATGATTTTCTATTGGAGACGTTTTAATTTGCCTATACTTTCTTCATAAAAGTTATAGATATTTGACTTATCTTTTCATATCATTTTGAATCACCTCAATTAGACTTATATAGCTCAAGATATGTCTAAAATACTAAGAGCTATGCAATCTAAAATAGCAGCTGCATACATTGATTTTGAATCAATATTTGCATACTCAAATGAATATAGATTTTGAAAAGTAAGCCCAATTCAGAAATTTTAAGATGTCTACTTTAAATTTGAAAAAGATAACTTTCTCATTATAAAATTCTAAGGATATTAAAAGTCTCTTTGAATGTCAAAGGTTGAATCAGTCTAAGATATTCATACTTCATTTTAACTTCCAATAGAGTCCTAACTTATACACACTTAAACAAATAAATTAAATGCTCAAAATTAAGTTTGTTAAGATCAAAAATTAAGATTGATTATTGCTAAGGTCAACACTAACAAATGAATTTACCTTGATTTAGGACGATCCGAGAGGAGATTGAAGAAACTGAAGATAGATTATGGAAGCTTAGAAGATGAAGATTCCATTGACACTAGAATCACGATCATTCGACGTCAAAATTATCATTTAGAGACCAAATGAAATCTAGCCAACACAAGAGAAATAGGAAAAAAAAGGAGATGGGGCTGTTATCGAAGGAGGGAGGAGCTGCTTCCGATGAGCTAGAGCTACTGTTAGTGGTCGGCATCAGTGCTAGAGCAAACTGGGTAATGTTGGCAACAGGAGGCAATGACGGGAATAAGAAGAAAGAAAAAGAAAAGAAAAAGTGTTTTTTGGTCCTTCATATATATATATATATATGTATCAACATATTCCGATAATCCTCTCCCAAAATAACAATATTAAAGTAAAAATAAAAATAATACACTACTAATAATAAAGTAATCATAATCAATAAAAAATAATTTAATTTATTTAATAATAAAATTTCAAAACATTACACCTTTAACTTTTATTTTGCTATACATTAAGTCCTTATGTAACAGTGAGTAAGAAAGTGAATCTCTCTCATAGTAAAATGAAAAGTGGGACTTACATGATGAATAAATATACTTTTTAAAAATTTTTACCTTACGCCCTGTACTTTTATATATATATATATATATATACCTCAACACATTCCAATAATATTTCCTCTCCTAAAATAACAATATTAAAGTAAAAATAAAAGTAATACACTACTACTAATAAAATAATCATAATCAATAAAAAATAATTTAATTTAATTAATAATAAAAATTCAAAATATTACACCTTTAACTTTTATTTTGCTATACATTAAGTCGTTCTTTAACAATGAGTAAGAAAGTAAATCTCACCCACAATAAAATGAAAAGTATATGATGAATAAATATACTTTTTTAAAAATTTTACCTTAACCCCTATACTTTTATTTTTGTAAACATTAAGTCCTTACACTCTTATTTTTTTATACATTAAGTCCCTAATTAATATGAATTTGCAATATTTTGTCAACTATATATATAATTTAATTATTCACGCTTATCTTTTTAATATGAATTAGTATTAAATGATAATTGCTCTTATGAAAATTAAATCTAAATAATATAATAGTAATTTAGTCTTTACAATTTTTGTTTTATTTTTGTAAAAATAATTCAAGCAAAAATTTCAATAGATTTTATTTTAATTAATTTTAAGTAAAAATAAATTATGGAAAAAATTGTATATGTGTGAATTTTTAACAAATAAAAAAATGCATTGATATAATTTTTAAGAAAATTTGTCCAAGTTATTATTTAAGAAAAAAAGATAAAGTTTGAGTGTTTTTAAAACTTTTAGAGTGAAAATAGGTGCATCCTTTAATATTTTACTGCTTAAAATTAAATTAATGTTAAAATGTGTAAAGGTGTATAATATACATTAGTATTAGATTATAGTTAATAAAAAGACAAACAATTTAAAAATGTTTATGTTAATAATAAAACATTCAATTAGAAGTTTAAATTAGTTAAATTATAAATTTATTAACTAAATATATAAATGTTAATAATTAACTAAAATATTTATTGAAAGTAAAAAATAAAAAATTATTTAAAAATATTATGGATTAATTAGTTAAAATCTTAACATATACAAATTCATTAAAAATTTTAAAATTATAGGGATTAAATAAGATATTTTGTTCTATATCTGTAACAACGTTTCTACCCATTTTTAACGGAAGGACTTAATGTGTAGAAAAATAAAATTATAGTGAATCAATGTGTAGCAAAATAAAAGTGCAAGGTGTCAATTTATATAAATAAAAGTGTCACGACCCAAACCCCAAGGGTGACCAGCAACAGGGATGAGAAAGTATAAAGATTCTGAAACCCATAGTAAACCTAAAGAAATTTTTCACAATTAAATTAACCAATTTTATAATTTTAAAGAAAATCCGGTAGAGTTTCCTCTGTACTAGAACAAATTCAAAACCTATAGAAAAGAAATAACACTTCTAACATATATATTCATTCACTAACACCTCACAATAACTCCTCCAATAATCAACCACAATCCACAAGGTAATATTTAAAACATTTCAGTCATAATAAATTTTATAAATACAATTTATACAAAACGATCAACTACTGCAATGTCTATAATTTAAATACATAACAAAAATATCAAATAAACCTATATAATATGGCAAAAGAGGAAGATACCTGACTCAGATGGTGATAAGTGTCAAACTGTCTGTGAGGTCCTGAAAAAATAGATTGATGGGAATCAGACTTTACTTAGTGAATTAATAATATAAAATGCATGTTGGTTTTAAAATACTTATTTAAAACCATTAAATAGTTTAAATATTTAAATTCCTTTTATTTTGATGAAAACTATCTTTATAAAATAGCCTTCCAAAAATTAGAGATATCCTTAACACAAAACACTCTTAAGAAAATCATATAAATCAAAATCTTTAATGGAAAATTTGGTAGAACCTTAAACCTCAATTTTACTGACCTTTCGACTCTCTTAACCCAAATAACTGTCAATCCTAGAGAGCAAACTCAACCAGGATCCAACCACAATCAGTCTTTCACACCAATTATTTATTGGCTCCCCAAGAGCAAGCTTGACTAGGGTCCAACGAGTAAACATATTTTCCTAGAGAGTCTTACTCAACCAAGGCTCAAAATCAATAATCCTGCCTAGAGAGTCTCACTCTACAAGAGTTTATAATCAACTATTGGCCAACTCATATATTCACACTAGTGTGCACACAGTCTTGGTGACACCCACCAGGTAGCATGTTCTATCAATTTCTCCAAAATATACTTATCAAATATGAAATAATATAAAATAAAATAAAAATGCAACCAAACTAAAGCATATTCTCCAAATGCTTAACAATATTAAAATAAATAAATCACGTATGCGGTAAAATTCATAATTATAAAGAAATTAATATATTCAACTTTAACCGTATATTTATCTCATAAAAGTCCTAATTTATAAATAATTTCAATAGACATTTTATAAAATTAACTCATAGGTGGAGCACGATAGTCGACGTATGCTTGGCTACCTAGGCTCTGCACCTCTTGCTCCAAAACTCTCTAAATAAATAATATTACTTAATAAATAACTGTAAATAAATTGATTAAAATCTTAGAAAAATTATAAAAATTCAAGAAATGATCAAAATAGCTTCAAAACATCAAAATGATTAATTTTGAGGCTCAAAGGATATTCTCATTGAGTTAACTAATTTAAACGAAAATTAAACAATTTCTGCTGTAACCATTCTAAAAAATATATCTTGAAATCCGTAAAGAACTAGACTAAAATCAATATACAAAAATTGATTACCACAATTTATACTATTTATTAAAAATAGTTCATAATTCTTTCTAGGTCGGTATGTTTACTCATTGGAATTCGAATGGGATCTACTGGTTTCTCATTGGAAAACACAACATCCAACTAAACAAATTATACCAAAACATTCCTAAAAATATATAGAACAAATTTAAAGCCTAAAAAAACCTAAAACATACACAAAATTTATGGATAAAAAATCAATGAGAAATTACCTAAAAAATTTCACTAAATATTCTAGAGATGTAGGTCAGATACATGGTTAGTACCTACAAATTCCTGATGTTGAGAGGAACATAATGGAAGCAACTGTGATGCCTAAAACCTGCCAAAAGAGTGTAAAACAATGAAATTAGTCTGACCGTTCTCCCTCCCTCAAATCCAGGCATTTTTGGATAGATTTCCACAAAATTAAAGATATAAGAATGTAGAAGAGGGTGATAAGAAGTAATTGTTCAAATTTGGGATCGGTCAGAGGTCCTTTGGGTGGTTAACAGAGGAGAAGAAAAATTTTAGTACCAAAAAGAAATTTGCCACTCAAGAAAGCAAAATTCCCATTGTTCTCTCTCTTTTTCCTATTTACAGGTCCCTTATTCCCTCTTTAATAATCACATGCCACATGTCTTTCCCTCATTTGTTTTCTCTTCTTTATATATATATAAATATAGTAGTAATAATAATAATAATAATAACAATACAACTTAACAAAAATGTTGTAATAATAATAATAATAATAACAAAAAAATTTTGTCATTACATTCTTCCCCCCTTATATATATATATATATATATATATATATATATATATATATATATATATATATATATATATATATATATATAGTAGTAATAATAATAATAATAATAATAATAACAACAACAATACAACTTAATAAAAATGTAATAATAATAATAAAAAAAATTGTCATTACATTCTTCCCCCCTTAAGAAAATTCATCCTCAAATTTTACATCAATATCAAAACAAATTGGAGTATCGGCTTTGCATATCAAATTTTGTCTCTCAAGTACAATCTTCCATTGCATGGTTGCTCTACAGTATCTTCATAATAAGAATTGCCTTAGTACACAGTTGGTGAACTTGTTGATCCACTATCACCACTAGGTACTCTTAAAAAGATAAATCTTCACTAAGTTCCACTGTCTGTGGCTAAAGAACATGTGAAGGATTGGAGACATACTTCCTTAATATGGAAACATGGAATACTAAATGAATTCGCGATAACTCTTGTGGCAACACCAGTCTGTAAGACACATCGCCAACTCTTGAGCAAATCTCAAACGATCTGATATACCTTGGAGCTAGCTTGCCTTTCTTACCAAATCTTATACTCCATTGGAGACACCTTAAGATATACTATATCTTTAATAGAAAATGATATATCTTTTCTCTTAGGATCAGTATAGCTTTTTTGTTAACTAAAAGTTGTCTTCAACCTCTGTTAGATGAGAGGAACTTTCTCCAAAGTTACTTGCACTAATTCTAAGCCTATTATTGGTCTCTCTTTAACTTTCCAACACAAAGGTGATCTACACTTCCTTCTATACAATGCTTTATATGGAGCCATTTCAATACTTGCATGATAACTTTTGTTATATGCAAATTCAATAAACGGCAAGTGTAAATCCCATTGCCCACTAAAATCCATAACATATATCTGAAGCATATCCTCCAATGTTTGAATGATCCTTTCTGATAGACCATCTGTTTGAGAGTGAAAAGCAGTGCTAAAGTCAAGCCTTGTGCCTAATGCTTTATGTAATTCTTGCCAAAAGACATAAGTAAAAGTTTCTCCTCTATCAAACACTATACTTTCTAGTACTCCATGGAGGCAAACAATTCGATTAATATTTAATCTTGCTAACCTATTAGTAAAGAATATCTTTTTAATTTGTAAAAAGTGCACTGAAATGGTTAGCCTGTCAATTATCACCCATATGGCATCATAACCTCCAATTGTATGAGGTAATCCAGTCATAAAATCCATAGTAATCATATCCCACTTCTATTCAGGGATAGGCCAACAATCCTAAAGGCCTTTAATGTTCTAATTTCACTTACTGACAAGTGGAGACACTTGGATACAAATTCTGCAATGTCTCTTTTCATCCCATTCCACCAATATGTGTCTTTCAAATCATAATAAATCTTGGTAGAACCTAGATGAACACTGTAAGCAGAAAAATGAGCTTCCTCCATAATCTCCTTTCTCAGCTCATCTATATTTGGTACACACAACCTAGTGCAAAAAACACAATATGCCCTTACTGTCAATTACAAAATTTCTATATTGACCCTACTACACCTCTAGCATTATCTTCTATAATCATGGATCCTTTCTTTGTGCTGCCTTAACTTTATCCAAGTACATTAATTGTATTTTGAATTAAACTAATAGACATTACTTAGTTATCTTCCACTACAAGCCTTGATTAATCAAATCATGCAATTCTTTAATGATTGGCTTCCTTTCTAAGCTAATGTAAGCAGGGTTTACTACTGATTTTCTACTTAATGCATGGACTACCACCTTAGCTTTACCTAAATAGTATAAAATCAAGCAATCATAGTCTTTTAAAAGTTCCATCCATCTCCTCTACCTCAAGTTCAAATCTCTCTATTGGAAAATATACTTTAAGCTCTTGTGGTCAGTGTATATTTCACATGATACACCATACAAGTAATGCCTCTAAACCTTTAGTGTAAACACCTCTATTACCATTTCCAAATCATGAGTAGGGTAGTTTTGCTCGTGCTTCTTTAGCTGATGAGGAGCATAAGCAACTACTCTCCCATTTTGGATTAATACATACCCCAATCCTACTCTAGAAGTATCATAATACACTATATACCCTTCATTTCCATAAGGTAAAGTCAACACTAGAGCTGAAGTCAACATGCCCTTGAGCAATTAAAAGTGCTCATCACACTTGTCCATCCACATGAACTTAGGATTTTTCTGAGTCAACCTTGTTAAAATTACAGCTATCTTAGAGATATCCTTCACGAATCTCCTATAATAGCTAACTAAACCAAGAAAACTCCTTATTTTAGTGACTATCGAGGGCCTTGGCCATTCTATAATGGCTTCTATCTATTTGGGATCCACTTTTATGCCATTTTTAGATACGAAATGGCCTAAGAATGCCACTTGATCTAGCCAAAACTCACACTTAGAGAATTTGGCATACAATTAATGCTCCCTTAAAGTCTAAAGCACCATCCTCAAATGCATGACATGTTCTGCTTCACTTTTTGAATACACCAAGTTATCATCAATAAACACTATCATAAATTGGTTCAAGAATGGCCTAAACACTCAATCCATCAAGTCCATAAAAGTTGTTACGACATTAGTCAATCCAAAGGATGTTACTAAGAATTCATAATGGCCATATATTATCCCAAATGTAGTTTTGGGTATATCTCCTTTTATAATTCTCAACTGATGATATCTTGACCTCAAGACAATATTGGAAAAACATCATGCCCTTTGTAGATGATCAAAAAAGTCATTAATCCTTAGGAGATGATACTAATTCTTAATGGTAATTTTGTTCAATTGTTTATAGTCAATACAAAGTCAAAGAATATCATCTTTCTTCTTCATAAATAGCACTGGCGTACCCCAAGGAGATATATTGGGTCTAATGAAACCCTTATTTAGTAACTCTTACAATTTCTCTTTAAGCTCCTTCAACTCCGCATGTGCCATTCTATAAAGTGGCATAGAGATAAGATTTATACTAGGTACAACATCAATACTATCTCTCTTTATAGTGGCAAACTGGTAATTCTTCATGACAGACATCCAAAAACTCACACACTACTGGCATATTCTTAACTACTCCTTTATCTGCTTTATTATCCCTAACCATAACCAAATAGCCTTAGCATTCCCTTCTAAGCATCTCTCTAGCTGTGATTGTAGAAATAACGATCTAAAGCACTAAACTCTTATTGCCTTGAATCAAAATTCCACATCATTTAGGATTCTAAAAATCACTTCCTTCTCTTGACAATGCAAAGTAGCATAGTGTTGAGCCAACCAACCCAATCTTAAAATCACATCAAAATTAATCACATCTAGTAAAACTAAATCTACAAGCAACTCTCTACCTTCCATTAACACTAGATAAAATGGAATGACTATATTTATCTCTAACTTGTCGTTAAGTGAAGTCACTATAAATAATGGAATTAACAACTTGGATGATTACCATCCCATTCTTAAAGCAAAGATAAGTTATACAAAGGAATGCAATGCACTAGGAACATGCCAAGCTTTAACATCAAGATGGCATATTATAAGAGTACTTACAACCATTGCCATTTATACTTGTCGCTCATTGAAGGCAAGTAAAAGTATCTTAAGGATTAATCTTTAAACTCCAAATATGTCATAGTAATCATGTAGAGCTAAATTCACTATATGAACCAATCTTGTACTACTGTCTAAACTGATAACTTCACTATCATTATCCTCTAATAATCCATGTATTATGTCCTTATCCATAACTCAATGGTCTTAGTAAAATTTATAACATCTCTTGTTCCATCAAATTGAACTCTATCTATCATAGAGTACAAAAGTATTGCATCAACATCAAATATCTCCCAATTCATCCATTGAAGTATCTGCTAAACAATTATCATACTTTGTTGGGTGCTACTAAGCCCTTATTAATCCTTACTACCTCGACAATAAATGCTTCAAGTTTTAATTCAAAAGTTGTCTGCTCCACTTTTGGTAGCTACTCTGGCCTCTAAGCTACAGCCACCTTTCACCTACCCCAATGCTAAATACGTGGAAGAGGGGCTATAACTAGAATTGGAACTTCATCTTGAAAGAACTGCTTATCATTATATACTATCTCTATATTAGGAGTAGTTCAAATTCACCTCATTTGAAAAAGACACAAAAAATAACAAGGTTCAAGACATAGCAAGGCAACTGATACACACACCGAATTTTAAAAGCCAAATAAATAACATTTATCATCCTAATCACCGCAGTAATCTTAAGAAAAGCCGGACACTAATAACCAAAGAATAGAAAATCAACTACTAGTTCTGATACCAACTTTATCACGATTGGAACCCCAAGGGCACATGACCAACACTAGGGAATGAAAAAGCATAAATCTTTCAAAACCAATAGTAAGACTAAAGAAATTTTGCATAATTAAATTAACTAATTTTGGAATTTTAAAGAAAATATAGCAGAATTTCCTTGGTACCCGGGACAAAAGCAAAATCTATATAAAAGAAATAACACTTATAACATATATATTCATTCACCAATGCCTCATAATAACTCCAATAATCAACCATAATCCATAAGGTAAAATTTAAAACATTTAAGCCACAATAAATTATATAAATACAATTTATACAAAACAATCTACTGTTGTGGTGTCTAGAATTTAAATACATAACACAAATATCAAATAAACCTATATAATATGGCCGAAGAGGAAGAAACCCAACTCAGACAGTGACAAGTGTCAAACTGTTTATGAGGTCTTGGAAAAATAGATTGTGGGAAATCAGACCTTACTGAGTGAATTAATAATATAAAATACATGTTGGCTTTAAAATACTTATTTAAAACCATTAAATAGTTTAAATATTTAAATTCCTTTTTATTTTGATGAAAACTATCTTTATAAAATATCCTTCCAAAAATTAGAAATATCTTTAATACAAACCACTAAAATCTTTGATGGAAAACATGGTAGAACCCTAAACCTCAATTTTACTAGCCTTATGGCTCTCTTAATCCAAAAGACTGTTAGTCATAGATAGCAAACTCAACTAGGGTCTAGCCACAGTCTGTCTCTCATACCAATTATTTATTGGCGCCTAGAGAGCAAGCTCAACCAGGGTCCAACAAGTAAACATATAATCATCCTAGAGAGTCCTACTCAACCAAGGCACAACTATAATCTTGCCCAAGAGTCTCACTCAACCAAGGCTCAACATCAATAATCTTGCCCAAAGAGTTTCACTCAACTAGGGCTTATAATCAACCATTGGCCAACTCATATATTCACACCGGTGCACACAGTTCTGGTAACACCTACTAGGTAGTATGTTCTACCAATTTCTCCAAAACATACTTTTAAATACGAAATACTACAAAATAAAATAAAAATACAACCAAACTAAAGCATATTCTCCAAAAGCTTAATAATATTAAAATAAATAAAAAACATATGCGGTAAAATTCATAATCGTAAGTAAATTCATGTATTCAACTTAACCCTATATTTATTGTATAAAAATCCTCATTTATAAATTATTTCAATAGATATTTTATAAAATTAACTCATAGGTGGAGTGTGTTGATCGATGCATCTTCGGTTGCCTAGGCTCTACACCTCTTGCTCTGGAACTCTCTAAATAAATAATATTTACTTAATAAATAACTTTAAATAAATTCTCAAAAATCTTTAAAAAATTATAAAAATTCAAGAAATTATTAAAATAGCTTCAAAACATAAAAATGATTAATTTTAAGGCTTAAAGGATATTCTCAATGAGTTAACTAATTTAAACGGAAATTAAACAATTTTCGTTGTAACCATTCCAAAAAATATATCTTGAAATCCACAAGGATCTAGATTAAACTCCATATACGGAAATTAATCACCAAAATTTATACTATTTATTAAAAATGGTTCACAATTCTTTCTGGATTCATACTATTTACTCACTGGAATTCATATGGGACCCATCGGATTCTCACCAGAAAACACAACACTCAACCAACAAATTATACCAAAGCGTTCCAAATAATATATAGAACACATCTAAAGCCTCAAACAATCCAAAACATACACAAAATTTATAGATAAAAACTCAAAGAGAAATTACCTAAAAAATTTCACCAAATATTCTAGAGATGTAGATTAAATGTGTGGTTCATGCCTATGGATTCCTAATATTAAAAGGAACATAATGAAAGTAATTGTGATGCTTGAAACTTGCCAAAACAATGAAATTAGGCCAACTATTCTCCCTAAAATCTGAGCATTCCTGGGTAGATTTGCGTAAAATAAAAGCTATAAGAATGTAGAAGATGGTGAGAGGTCAATAGCAGGGGTAGTTAACGGAGGAGAATAAAATTTTTGGTACTAAAAAGAAATTTACCACCCAAGAAAGCAAAATTCCTTATGCTTTCTCTCTTTTTCCTGTCTATAGGTCCCTTCTTCCGTCTTTAATAATCACACTCTTGCTACTTGTATTGCCTTAACTTGTTTTCTCTTAATTATATATATATATATATATATATATATATATATATATATATATATATAATAAACATTTAATATATGTATAATTTTTAATTTGAAAAAAATGTAAAACTTTATATGCCTAATTTAAAAAGCTGAATCCACCACTAATAAGAAGACTAAACATATATTGATGTTAGCCACATTTAATTTGTATATATATAATTTGTATTATTAGTTTTTAAGACTAATTAACTTTTTCAAGCGCCCTGGAGGGGGTGAATAAGACTATTGAATAAAAATAGGAAATTAAAAGAATTCTAGCAATAATTAAAAAAATGATGAGAAGAAAGAATGATGAACACAAGAATTTAGGGAGTTCAGATTGTCAACAATCCTACATCCCCACCTAACTTATCCCTAAGTTAGGATTTTGAATCACCACAATCTATTCCACTAAATTGATTTTTACAACTTGACTTTTAGGCTCAACTCAAACCTTACAACTTAAGCTTTCAAGGCTTACTCAAAAACAAATTCACAAGTGTTTTTAAAGCTCATACTAAAACTAAATTCCTAAGTGTTTTAATAGCTAAACACTTAAACCAATTCCTTTAAAATGGAATCTCACTTCCCATTTTCTTAATCATAAAAATTAGAAGAATAAGAATTTCTATTCTAACACTTATCGATCAAAATTGCACGGGTTTC
The DNA here is from genome assembly GCA_947683625.1 of Mallotus nudiflorus. Lineage (NCBI taxonomy): Eukaryota > Viridiplantae > Streptophyta > Magnoliopsida > Malpighiales > Euphorbiaceae > Mallotus > Mallotus nudiflorus. Next base: position 45,852 of record CANTUR010000796.1, on the reverse strand, counting down.
ATTGTTCGTTTTTGTTTTTCAAAAATAGTTATCTTAATTTTAATTGGATAAAAATAAAAAATATGAAGAAAAAAGATAATCTTTTCCTAATAAATCTTGATTTATCAAGTCATTTTATAAATAAAATTTTAAAAAATTAAATCTTTGTCTCCTTTGATTATAGTCTCATAGTTTATAAAAGATGATACAATTTTAATGTGAATAGGCTTTTCCTTTTGAAAAAAAAAAAAACACTTTGGCGGACAGAGCTTTGAAAAAAAAATTTCTTTCCTTCTTCAGAGAGTTTTAAGTTCATAAGTCCTAAAAAAACACAAAAAAGCCAAAGAAAGAAAATCAATCCTATATATTATATTCCAACGACAAATGGTGAATCAAACAATCTCTATGGAGCAAATCAATATAGCATCACACTTCATCTTTTCTTCTTCTCATGTTCTTTTATTATTATTTTGATTTTATTTTCATTTTTATTTTAGATTACTTTCTAATCATTTTTTATGTTTTTTGTGTTTTATTTATTCTTTTGACATTGGTGGGAATAATCAAATTGAATGGTGGAGTGATTGAACTGATAAAAACCCATAAAGATCCATGGAATACAATTTATTAGAACCCTGTAACAATTTAAGGTAGATTTAGTTTTTTTTTTATTTTTTTTCTATTTTGTGTGTTTTTTTATTTGGTTTATTTGGGATTGTAATTAATTAGTTTTAATTTCTGTATGTAGGAATTGTAATAGCTCCAATAGTTGGAATATAGTGAAACTTTCACTTTACTGCCTTTAAAATTGATTAGTAGATTATGTTCAATTAGGTAAAATCTTAATAAACCAATGGAGGTAGCAGCAGTTTTTAAGTTGCATGTAAATTGAATTAGGGTTAGATATCACTGAATGTAGGGATGGCCACGAGCCGGTTCAGGCCTGCACTGATCTTGAACTGGCCCGTAAAAAAATGGCTCGAAATCATACCAAACTAGATGAATAGCGGTTCAGGGTCAATTCAAATTTTTTTGAACCACATATTGGCGGTTCCGAACCAAATATATATATATATATATAACCGATTGTTTAATGAAAAGATTAGAAAATAAATATAGATAAAATAATTTTGATAAAATAAAAATTATAAATTATTTGCAAAAAAATAGACATTTATATATAATTAAATGTCAATATGACAGTATAACATTCAAATATCTATAACTATAGTAATAAGTAATATATTAAAACTATTGACAAAAAAAAGTATATATATATATATAGACCCATTATGACTTGGTGGTGGCCACTGGCCATTGTGCAAAGTTTTTGAAATTTTTTTTCAAACTTTTGGTCCAATGGTCACCTACTTTTTAAATTGTATATAAATAAATAATACAAAATGACTAAATTGACCCTAATAACATTTTTATTTTTAGGATAATGTGGTCATTTTAAAATTTAGGCTTACCTTTAGTTTTCCATTTCACCTATAAATAAAATATGTAGACCGCTTACCTTTAGTTTTCCATTTCACCTATAAATAAAATATGTAGACCTAGCCAACTTTAAATTAAAAACTAAGTATATTAGACTGCTTTAAGGACATTGTGTTATATGAATGCATTGTTTGTATGCCCTTTCATGACTTGTTGTATTTGGAGTTAGATGTATGCTAAATTAGGGTTTAAATGAAATTGCATGTAGATGGGGAATAATTTTTTAATTAATAAGGTAATTCTAAATGAATACAAGACTAAGAGAAGTTGGTATTTTGTATCCACAATCTCCTAGTTGTGGTGCTAACTTTCTTTTAGAGAATCGAGTTACCACCACTTATAAGTTGTTCCAATTATTACCATAGGTGGCAACTCCTCATCTCCACACTATGTCTTTGTAATATAGTAATGTGTTCTTTAGAGCTTTGAGCTTAAATAATGTCACGGTTGCTAAAATCTTGGACATGCGCTAAACCCCATCGTCTATAGTGGTGACTCCACTAGGAATAAGAGATACTAATTCTACTTATATTTTTTAGAATCATTTTATTAATTATTATTTTATTTTTGCATTCATTTTGTGTGTCCCTATAAACTGATGATGTTGGTTTATAGTTCCATGATTCCACTAGCTTCATGGAATTATAAATTGGCTCACCATTACTCTTAGCCTTAACTTTATTCAAAAAAGATTACTATGCTCATCTGACTAGAGTTTATGACCCAATTCTTAAAGGGGGGTAGTCTTCTCTCAAGTTTACAAAGGATACCAGGCCCCTCTGACCTTGGCCTATAACTCAAGTCTTAAAGGAGGGCATTTTACTAAGAGGACCTTAACTTTTCCATCGAACTCAGCTCATATAGTAGCCTAGTAACTTCCCCTAGGATTACCCAAATTTCTTGTGTTCATTGCTATGAGGTATTTTTATATATAAAGGCCCAAGCTCATACCTTTTAAGGCCTATCTAGGTTAAAAAAGATTGGGCTAATCTTTTATACCTATAAATGTTGTTTCCATGCTTTATTACTTTATGACTTGGCATGCACATTGGTTCTTGATACCCCCTATTGATATTAAGGCCAAGACTAAAAATCCTAGGAAAAGAGACTTACCTTTAAATTCGTGTGTGGGAGGAATAAGATTGGAAGGATGTATGTTATACACTTGACTTGTTAATTTCATACTTGACTTGACTTACTACTTGTTACATAGCACGTGCATCAGGCATACATGCATACATGCATCATACTAACACTTTATTTTTCAACCATCATAGATTCATTTGGGTCTTCCTGTGTTTGGAATCAGAGTGGTGGCAGATTAATAAGAAATGATTTAAGTCCAAAATCAATAACTAAAGACATCCTTCGTTTTTGGAAAAGAGCCTTATTAACCCACTTTACTTCAAAGCTACACCAATTTAAGAAATGGAATAACAATAGGGAAGAAACTAAACCCTAGAGGATATTAAAGGAGCATTGATGGATGACATGAGAGCCATAAAGCAAGATGAACTGAGACAAGCCTTAGCTGGGTTAATACAACCTCTTGTAGCTGCACCTGCACCCGCTATCATAATTCCACTTGCTACTGTTGTGGATTATCCACCTATTAGTAATGACAATGCTGGGGGGCAACCATTGAATATTGCTAGGAATGTGCCTATTGTGGAGATGAAATTTGAGGATATTGAAAACTACATGGTAGAGAATGTGAAGAAAGAATCACTTGAGCAAGTTTAAGAACTTGAATTTGAGTAGATGTAAGTACTAATCGGAAGATGTCTAAAATGAAAGAGCTTATAAAAGGAAATGGCATGGGTTATTCATTTAAATTTGATGATATATTATGCATGGAAGGTGATAAGTTTCCTGATAAGTTCAAAATGCCTCAATTGTAAAAATTCAATGGTTCAAGAGACCCAAAGATCCATCTGAGTCAATACACAATAACTATGAGCACTACCAAAGCCCCATTAGCGGTCGTCATAAAGTTGTTTATACTATCCTTAGAGGGTATTGTTGTGAACTGGTATCGTGGATTAGAGAAGTCCGTTAGAGCTGATTGGAGAGAATTATGCACTGCTTTCCTAAAATACTATGACCATAACACAAAGCTGGAAGTATCCATCAGGGATTTGGAATTGACTAAACAAAAGCCATATGAATCATTCTCTGATTTTCTTACTAGATTCAGGAACAAAGCAGGATTAATGAAAAATAAACTAACTGAGAAAGATCAAGTTAGGATGATAGTCTAAAATGTATCACCTAATATGGTTGAAAGGTTACAAATAATGAATCCTAAAACATTTTTAGACTTTTATAATGATGGTTTGTAAGCTGAAAAGATAGAAAGTGAGAAAACGAAGAGCTCTAAACCCACTGGAACAAGGAACTACCCAACTAGGGGCATATAACAAAGATGCATAGCTAGGCTATAGAAGTACATGTTGTCCAAACACTGAGAAGATTCTCCAATTTCAACTAACCCCTGTTAAAATTCCTAGATCGCCTAACTCAAAAGGGCTTGCTGAAACCACTCACCTTTTCCAAACCATGAAACCCAAATGTCCCAAGATATGACCCAAAAAATTATTAAAAATTCCACCAAGTTACTGGTCATTCCACGGACACATGCATCCACCTCAAACATGAAATCCAAAATTGTTTAATCTCTAGAAAACTCATCGACCCTAAAACCCAAGCACCAAAAATAATCCTTTCCTAAACTACTGAAATGTTCCACCCCTAACCACCATGATTATCAACTCTTGAATTAGTGAAGAGGAAGTGCTAAACTCTTTTAAGAACATAAACATTGAAACCAATGAGAAATTTTCTAATTCCCCCAAAGATGTGAAAAGAGTTAAGGATTTATTAGGATAACCTTCAGGAAAATTTGCTGATAAGATGTTTTACACTAAATCACCTTCTTTTGAAATGCCCATTAAGTCAATTACACCTAAAGGATGGGGTGATGAATTTGTTCATGAGAAGGAGCATGTGTGATAATGTTCTCAGATGAAGGTTTGCCTTTAAAGGGAAGGAACCATTATAAGACTTATTCATTCTAGCTAAAGTGAGGGGAAAAAGGACCGACTATATAATGGTAGATGATGGTTTTGTAATTAATGTATGCCCATTGAAAATCCTGCCTAACTCGGATCTGAAGGTTGATGACTTGAAGTATTCAAACTTAATAATAAGAGCGTATAATGATAGCACAAGAAGTGTAGAAGGCACATTCCAAGCTCTTGTAAAGACTGGTCCTATAAAGTTAATGGTAGAATTCACTGTGTTAGGCATTCTCGTCACCTATACCTTGCTTTTGGGCAAACCTTAGTTCCATGTCTTAAGAGGAGTATTTTTGAATGTGTATCAAAAGATAAAATTCCCTCATGAAGGAGACGTTGTGACCATAGATGCTACCATAAGTAAGACTATATCAGTTATACTTGACAGGCAGAAACAAGTGATTGCTCCTTCTAGTTTCCAAGTAGTTAGGATCTTCGATGGAATTGAAATGGATCCAAGAGTTGCAAAGATTATAAAGAAGATGCAATATCAGTTAGTACAAGGATTGGAAAGAATTAGTAAGGAATCCTAAAATTGCCAAACTTCAAAAGCCAGAATGACACTGGAGGATTGGGCTATAAGGAGACAGGACCAAGTAGCAAAAAGCCATTCTCGTAGGAAATGAAATAACTAAATGAGAGTTTTATCAAAGATAGGCATAGGAAGTCCTACCTCAGTGTAGAGGAACCTATCAATATGCTTGCTGTGAATGTTCCTATGCTTAAGATCTTTAAGGAACAGATTATTTATAAGATAAAAAAAGATGAAGTAATAAAAAAGGTTACTGAAGGATAAGAACCATGGCCATCAACAAACTACTGCCACTTAAAGGATAGCCATCATGAGACTTAGCATCCCTAGCATCCAAAAAAGAAAATAATTTTCTTGTCATTTTCATTGAATAACATTTTAGTTTCTTTAGAACTTTTTGTTTTATTGATCAATGATATGAATTATGATCATGCTTACTAATGTGATGTGTATCTTGATGGTAGTATACATTGTGATATTGATTGCATCTACATGTTTGTCAAAAAACTCAATTCAATTAGATTCATTCGGTATGGGCATAAATGAAAATTTAAAGAACATTACTATATCACATTATATAACTTCTAAAGAGAGAAAAGTTAAGGGCAAAAGAGAAAAAGAAAGAAAATAAAAGGATCTTACTAATTAGAATACCCATAAAAGGCTAGTTAGACAAAATCAGAGAAATAAAAATGAGAGAAAAATATTCAGTTAGAAAATCTAAAAGGACTAATTGATAATACGAGTTGTATCATGTGATGTAATGGATGTACTTATTTTTTCCCTAATGAATGAATAAAATTGAATTTGAAATTTGTGATTCAAATATTGCATATTCATCTTTATTATATTGCATAAGTATCCAAATCGAAAGATAAAACATAGTGAAAGCTAAAATCAGAGATATGAGATCACTATTTTAGTTATGTTTTCACTTCTTGCCATCCCTTTGTGATTTTGTTTATAAGTGTAATGTCCCCTTGTACGTAAGGAATTTAGGTGGCTCAATAACTCACACATTGCAACACATACCTTTTAACTATCATCAATCATTGCATCAGCATCAAACCTCATATTTTGCTCAAGAGTTCTTTGAAGTGCAAGTCTAGTTGATTTTAGCTTTAAGAACTCTCTTTAACCATTTCACTCATTCCTCTGCATCTTTTATGCACGAGATTATAACTAATGGGGTTAGTAAGATAAAAGGTTAGCAGGAGCAGTGAACAAACTGAGTTTCTTGTACACATAAAGAAAATAAGATTGCCAGAATAATATTGATGAATCTAGTAAAAAAGATAGGCATAAGATTGACTCTATTCACCAAGAATAGTGATTATTTTAGTGTTACTATTTCCATCAAGGAAAATTATTAGACTCTAGGGGCAAAACATAACTCTGGGGGAAAAACAAAAAGCAAAAGATTGGGGGGGCTAAATTGCATAACAGTAAATCTATATTCAAAGACTAAATAGGAAACATTGAAAAATAAGAGTCGGTACAAGAGTTATGGGGGCAAAAAGAAGTAAATTACAAGCAACATCCAACAACTCATTAATACTGCACAACCTGGTCATTTGTTCAACAACTGCATTAGAAGCTCTAACATCAAAAATACCAACATTAGAGCATTCAAAGCTCCCATTTGCAAGTTGTTGATGAAACACCTTATTTTCACACTCGAAGATCAACAGCATAGCTCTGCTCCAAACAAAAGACCTATTAGGATCATGCATTTTATACATAGCATGCATATACTTGTATACATCTTTTTATGAAATACTTGCTTTGCATAATAAAAGTCCTTGAGCCCAGATAAGGTTGTATGAATACTCTGCTACTAACATTCAAAATTAGTATTGTAAAAGTGCAGAAAAGTAGTTAGAATATTCACATGTGAAACATCTAAAGGAGTGAAAATAAGAGGAGAGATATTATTAAAATGAACCTAATACTTTATAGGCCTATCCAATGAAGCGATAACACCAACAACGATACTTGCAAAAGCTTCATCATAGCAACCTCAAGAGGCTAGATAAGATGCTCAAGCTCTTCAAACTCATCATTTATCCCTATAACCTTATCTAGAGTATTGTTTAGAATATTACCTTAAGCATCAGCAAGAGGAAAACCTACTCCCATAATTTGTAAAAGCAAAAAATAGTCAATAACATAAGGAGTAACAAAAGATAAGCGTACTTGAGATGGGTCAATGGGAATTTGATTTAAGAGATACTCCTAAATGAACCTTTGTTGAGAACGCTCAAGCAAAGATGAGGCATTGAATCTCTAGAGAGACTCTCTTAACTCCTAATTAGTTAAAGCAGAACTCCTCAACATAAAGACCAGTATAGGGTGTGGAATGCAGTGATGAGAAGGTCCAATATGCCAGCGATACACGAATTGACCCTTAAAAGGGAAGAATGCACTCAAAATTTAAAATGAATGCTCTCTAAAACTTCTTTAACCATAAAATAAGATCTTAAACTCCTAAACCTTTTTTACATAGATATTAGGAAAAGGAACAAGGCCTTTGCCATAGCATCAATAGGAATGACCAAAACACAAACTCAATCCTAGGTCACTACCTTAACAGCAGAGTATCATGCCTCATGTGCTAAAAGACTTCATCACCATAATCAAAAGGGAGTGCAAAAGAATAATATTACATTCTAGTAAAATTTCTTCACTTGTAAATAGACCTGATTAACTTATGGCATTTTATGCAAGAAAAATAAAAAAAATGAAGAAAGGAACCAGTATGTCAATAAGATTGGGCAAGATAGCAAATGCCAATCACACATCATATTATCATCCCACATGACAAACACCTTGACAAATAATCAAGGGAAGTAACACAACTGTATATCTTTAGTTTTCATAAAAAAGTACAATCTCAATAATAAAATCCATAAATTGAAAGTAAATTCATCCTTCATCCATTTTATGAGATCATGTGCAAAAACTTATCTCATGGATTTTGATTTTAATGACTCTCTTTTATTAGCCTTGCAGAATTCAGATGTTCAATTAAGAACTCTATGTTAAGAGTTTCTAAGCTTTTATCAATCTATTGCTCGCTTTACACCCAAACGAGCAGAAGAATATGCAAAAACAAAATATTTGGACTTCTAGCGTAAATTGCTTGAATTTTAGAGTATTATTTCAATCTTTTAAATAATAAATGTGTATATAATCTACTCCAATACTTAGAAATGAGTACAAAATTCTTTGATGGTATCCATGCTGAGTAGTATAAGAAAGGCGGGGAATACTAAAAAGGGAATAAAAAAAAGAGCATGTGACAAAAGGCATTTCTAAGATACTTCAATGCATAGAAATGAGTAAGACCATTAATGTGAACCCTCTAGCAGCATCCACATTGAGTACTATGAGAAAGGCGAGGGAATACTAAAAGAGAACCATGTCAAAAGCTACTTTATTTACTCTAATGCTCTGAAAAGAGTATAAGTATCAAAAGGAGCTTTCTAACAGTATCCATGCTAAGTAATATCAAAAAGGCAAGGGAACACTCGAATAAGGAAGAAAAGCACATAAATAACTAAAAAATAACTATTTTGATATACAAAATTCAATTTGTTTATGCTCAATTTCCATGAGTTTTGTTGAAAGCAAATTCTCCTTGAATTTAGGTGGGGAGGTCAGCTCTTTACTTGGTAAAAAATATGTTTTTAGTATAAGATGGTTAATGATACCTCTGATTTTACAAATTGCAAATAAAGGATAGTCATGGAAATTAAAATTAGTGAGAATTGTTAAGTGCATGCTACCTCATGATAAAGTGATGAATTTTCTCATAAATTTTCAAAATTATAATGTACTTTTATACATTCATCATGCTGAAACTAACTTTAACAAGTCTTTAGGAATTGCAAATCCAGAAGAAGGTACACCTAACATATAAAATCAACATCAACATTATCAAGTCGATCAAGATCAACAAGTAATGAAGACAGTTGATTGAAATCAATTAATAGGAGGTTAAAGTCAATTAGTAAAGAAATTCAAAGGCAGCCAGTATAAAATTTAAGAAAATTCCATTTTCTCATTTTGCATACACTATATAGTTTTGAAATTCATTGTGTTGTATGCTACATAGTCACTACAACACAATTTTTAGATTCACTCAATAACACAAATTTTCAGATTTACCTTATTATATGTTACACAGTAGCTATAACAAAATCTTCAAATTTCACCTTGTTATATACTACACAGTAGTTGTAACACAATCTTTAGATTTCACCTTATTATATGCTACGCAGTAGCTATAACACAATCTTTATATTTCCCCTTGTTATATGCTACACAAAAGCTATAATATAGTTTTCATATTCACTTTGTTATATGCTACATATAGTTATAATAAAAAAAATTCCAAAAAATCATAACTTGCTAGATGCTCCATAGGACCTATAGCATGTTTGTACACTCTTTTTGTTATATGCTCCATAGGACCTATAGTATAATCATGATTAGCTAGATACTACACAGTAGTTATAGCATATTTTCATTAAACATCCCACAAGGAATATAGTGAGATTCACAAATCACATCACTAAACGTCCCATAAGGAATATAGTGAAATTCACCAATCACAGTCCCTAGACATTCAATAAGAAATATAGTGCAATTAACTAGACACTACACAATAGTTATAGCATCTCATCGCTAAACGTCTCATAGGGAATATAGCAAAATTCACTATCGCTAAATGTCCCACAATGAATATAGCAAAATTTATCACTTCCACAAAACGTCCCATAGGGAATATAGTAAAAATCACATCACTAAACAACTCGTAAGGAATATAGCAAAATTTATCACTTCCGCTAAAAGTCCCAAGGGGAATATAGCAAAATTCACCAATCATATCATTAAATGTCCCACAGGGAATATAGCAAAACATATATTTCATTAAATCTCCCATGGGGAATTTAATGAAATTCACCAATCATGAGTCTGCAATCAATTGTAACAAACAGGTAAGTATCCTAACTTTTTACTTTGAAATTGTGTGCTTTTTTACTTTACCGTAATTTGTCAAGTAAATAGTGACAACGGGCGCCAAATGTAAGCACCTAATTTCAGGATAGTCGAGTGCGGATATGACAGAGGATTCTAATGATGAAAATTTGTAACAAATAAGTCTATGGTTATTGATTTATCAATCTCAAGGCTTAATTACATTTTTTTAAGGACTTAATTGTAATATTTTCTTTAGGGACCTAATTGAAAAGTTTATCTTCTTTCAAGGGTCATTTGGTAATTAAAAGTTAAAAAAGGGTTTATTGTCAATCGAAATTACATATTTCTGATAGAAAATATGTAATTCTAACCGGAATTACACATTTTCAATTGGAAATGTATAATTCCGATTAGAATTGCATGGGTTCTGTCGTTTGTTTTTTTTTTCAAAAATATTTATCCTAATTTTAATTGGATTAAAATATATAAGTTGAACTAAAAAGATAATATTTTCTTGATAAATTGTTGTTTTATAAATAAAATTTTAAAAAATAAAATATTTGTTTCCTATGATTTGATAATCATATGAGGCTAGTCTCCTAGTTTATAAAAGACAATACAATTTTAACATGAAAAGAGGGTTTTCCTTGTAAAAAAAAAAAAAAAAAAACTTTTGCTAAGAGAGCTTTGCAAAAAAAAATTCTTTTCTTCTTTAGAGATTTTTACATTCATAAGTCCTAAAAAAGGCAAAAAAGCCAGAGAAAGAAAATCAATCCTACAGATTCTATTTCAATAACAAATAATGAATCAAACAATCTTTAAAGAGCAAATCAATATAGCATCACAGTTCATCCTTTTCTTCTTCTCTTATTCTTTTTTTATTATTTTTTATATTGTTTTGATTTAAATTTCATTTTTATTTTAGATTACTTTCTAATCATTTTTTTATGTTTTTTATGTTTTATTTGTTCTTTTGACATTGGTAGGAATAATTAAATGGAATGGTGGAGTGAATGAACTGACAAAAACCCATGAAGATCCATGAAATGTCATGGATTAGAACCCTGTAACAATTTTAGATAGAGTTAGTTTTTTATTTAATTTAGTTATTTTGTTTTATTTATCTATTCTGTGCGTTTTTTATTTATTTGGTTTATTTGGGCATTTAATTAATTAGTTTTAATTTCTGTACGTAGGAATTGTAATAGCCCCGATAATCGGAATATAGTGAAACTTTTACTTTACTGCCTTTAAAACTTATTAGTAAATTAGGTTCAGTTGGGTAAAATCTTAATAAAGCAATGGAGACAGTAGCAATTTTTAGGTTGCATGTAAATTGAATTAGGGTTAGATATCGTTGAATGTATACTTTTGATTCATTATTTACTTTAATTTGTTATTTGGGCTTGCTTTTATATTTTTATTTATTTTGGGCTCCAAACCCACATTTAGATTAAATTTGCATAAAATAGGCATTTAAAAATTGATTTAGGTTTTAATTAACTTAAAATAAATTTAGGCCCATTTAGCTTAATTTAGACTTAAGCCCATTTTTAATTTAATTAAAATTGATTAGACTTAGCTCAGCCCATTAAAGTATTTCTTTTAAAATAAATAAATTAAGATTCCTTCATTTAAATTAAAAATTACTTAAAACTAGACTCATTGATTCATCCAATCCAATCCAATTCATTCCCATAAAATCAGTAGATTTAGGTCCACTTTTTCTTTTGATTTAAAACAAATAGACCTAGTCTCATTAATTTAATTAAAATGTAGGCCTACCTTTGGTTTTCCATTTCACCTATAAATAAAATATGTTGACCTAGCCAACTTTAAATAAAAAACTAAGTAGATTATACTAATTTTAGGACGTTGCATTAAATGAATGCATTGTTTGTATGCCCTTTCATGACTAGTTGCCTTTGGAGTTAAATGTATGCTAAATTAGGATTTAAATAAAATTGCATGTAAATAGGGAATAATTTAGTAATTAATAAGGTAATTCTAAACGAACACAGGACTAAGAGAAGTTGGTATTCCGTATCTAGAATCTCTTGGTTATGGTGCTAACTTTCTTTTAGAGAATCGAGTTACCACCACTTATAAATTGTCTCAATTATTACCTTTGGTGACGACTCCTCATCTCCACGCTATGTCTTTGTGATATAGTAGTGTGTTCTTTAGAGCCCTGAGCTCACATAGTATCGCGGTTGCTAAAATCTTAGGCATGCACTAAACCCCACCATCTATAATAAGCTTTATGGAAGGTAAAGAATCAAGAGTAATGTCATGGAATTCAGCTAATTTTATGACAATTCCGCTAATAAAAATTGCACTAGTGAGACTATCACTAATTAGCCAAATTCTTCATTGTAATAATCTCTATAAAACAATCTTTTCATCATGATAAAGACAATCGAGGATGAAAAGATCATCAAGAGAAAAGATTTTATTTGAGAGAGATATACTATTAATAAACTAGGTAAGAAAATGATACATATACCAAAGAGTCTTGGATTTGAGATGTCAAGCTTTAATATATCTGGCGAAGAATTAGGGAGCATTATAAGCCTTAATCTCATCCTAAAAATAAAAAGCAAGCCTACGAGCTTTTACTTGAACATGTACCTCTTGAGAAAAACCAAAAAGAGTATCAAACTTTTGATGTGTCATGAAACAAACTCATCCTCCTAACTTGAATCTCATGGAGAAATAAGGGCTTACATCATCATACATGATGGAACGAACAGTGTATAATGAAAGAAATTCAACAACAAGAGATAGATATGAGGGAAAAGGTTTAAAAGCAAAATCATATATCCCACCTCTTAAAAGTAGTTCCTTGATTTCATCCTAGCAACTAATTGCTTTGAGAGTTAGTTAATCCATGAAACGTGAAGGAATAAAATATCTCTTTTGGAATTGTGACACTTTTTTCTTGAAATTTTTAGTAAAGTATGAAAAAGGAGAGTGTGTCCTCTTTCACTTGTCCTTCTTTGAAGAAGGATCTTAAGAAGAAGAAGGAACCTTGCTTGGTTTCTTAGGAGCCATGATGAAAGAAAAGAAAATTTAAGAGAGGAGAGTTGAAATTGTAGAGAAAAGTAAGTGAGTTTAGAGTGAAAAATCAATTGAAAAGGGTAGAGTATTTAAAAATTTTGAATTTGAATAAAAAATAACCTCAAAAACCATTCCTGATAAGGATTAATGAATCAAATCAATGCTCAAAATTCAAAATCCTCATCCTGTCAAAAGTGTTGTCCCAGTCGGGACATGTGCTAATCTCAATCAAGACATAGTGTCTCAAGTGATATCCTGATCAAGATATAATTCAGGATCAGTTTTATCTAAAAGTACAAAATCGACAAAATTAAGTCCCAATCGGGGCTAATGTGGTCCTAAGTCCCAAACAGCAATCCAAAGTTATAAAATTTTACAACTACGTCCAAAATTTTGTGCAATTAAGTCTTTATGAATTACCTATGCATTTATTTTGAACTAATTGAAGATTTTGAGGAATTTTAAATGATAATATAAAATGTACTCATTTAAAGAGGGAAAAATTTTGCTAATTTGAAATAATTAATTTATTGAATATAATTCAATAATTAATTATTAATTTACAAAATGGCAAGGAAATAAAAAAATGATTAAAATCAAAATATTCAATTGTCAAAACATTGAAGACACATTTTTTATTTAATCAAATAAACACAACATGATTTTAATTATCGCAAAAAAAATCATTTTAAAGAGGGAGTTATTTTGCAATTAAATAATTAAATTGAATTTATTTCAATAATTATTAATTTTCAAAAGTATAAAAATTAAAATTCCAAAAGTCAAATAAATATTTAAACAAAAATAAAAAAAATGTTAAGATCAAAATTGCAACATTTATCAACTTTAGATAAGACAATTGACCAAATATTCAAATCAATTAATAAGCACAAATTATTTCACATGAAAACTGTGAAATCTAATCATCAATCCAAGCATTAATTAAGCATTCAAACAACCAATTATGACAAACTAGAATCATCAATCATGCCAAGTTCATGCTTAATGAAGTTCAATCTCTCTTCATTGGGAGGTTTGGTGAAGATATCCACAAGTTGATTGTTTGTATGAAAAAATTCAAGTGATATATCACCATTTTGAACATGATCACATAAGAAATGATGTTTAATTTCAATATGTTTAGTTTTAGAGTATTGAATAGAGTCTTTGCTAAGGTTAATAGCACTTGTATTATCACATTAATAGGAATGTGATCAAGTTTTACACCATAGTCCAATAATTGTTGTTTTTGCCATAAAACTTGTGAACAACAAAGACTTGCCGCAATATATTCAGCTTCAGCAGTGGAAAAGGCAACTGAAACTTGTTTCTTGCTAAACTAAGAAACTAAACATTGTCCTAAAAATTGATAAGTTTCAAAAGTACTCTTTCTATCTAATAAACTATCGGTAAAGTTTGTATCTAAACAGCTAATGAGGTCAAAGAAGGAACTCCTAGGATACTAAAGTCCTAAATGTAATCTACCACTTAAATAATTAAAAACTTTTTTTATTGCATTCAAATGAGACTCTTTAGGACTACATTAAAACCTAGCACACAAGCAAGTAGCAAACATAATATCGGGTCAACTATTTATTAAATAAAGAAGGGATTTGATCATACATTTAAATCACTTTTCATCAACCAGTTTGCCATTCTTATCTTTGTTGAGTTTGGTTGTGGTGCTCATTAGAGTTTTACTTGTCTTAGTTCCATCCATGTCAAACTTCTTGAGAATGTCTCTTGCATATTTGGTTTGATTAATGAAAATTTCATCTTTACATTGCTTAATTTAAAGTCCAAAAAAGAATTTGAGTTCTCCTGTCATACTTATTTCAAATTCTCCGTGCATTAACTTAGAGAATTCCTCACACAAGCAATGATTAGTAGCTCCGAAAATAATCTCATCAATATATTTTTGCACAATAATGCTTGGATTTCTTTATGAAAAAAGTTGTATTAACTTTTCCTTTAAAGAATCCTTTCTCTAATAAGAAGTTGCTCAATCTTTCATACCAAGCTTTTAGAGCTTATTTCAATTCATACAAGGCTTTTGACAATTTAAAAACATGATTTGGAGAATAAAAATTTTTTAAACCTAGAGGTTGCTCAACATATACCTCATCTTCAATAAAACCATTTAAAAATACACTTTTAACATCCATTTGAAAAAGTATAAAATCCATGAAAGATGTAAATGCTAGTAGCATTTTAATAGCTTCTAACCTTGCAACAGGGGTAAAGGTTTCATCATAATTCTTGTCTTCCTTTTGATTATAACCCTTAGCTACTAGTCTAGCTTTATTCCTAGTTATGACACCTTGTTCAATCATCTTATTTCTAAGCACCCGTTTGGTGCCTATAATAGGATGATGTTTTGGTTTAGGAACTAAAGCCTAAACTTTGTTTCTCTCAAATTGATTTAATGCTTCTTATATAGCAAAGACCCAAAATTCATCACTCAATGCATCATTAACATTTTGAGTTTCAATTTGAGAAATAAAGGCTAGATTAATAATAAACTTAAGTTTAGAACTAGTAGTTACCTTTTTTGTAGTGTCATCTATGATGAGGTCTTGAGGATGAGCTTTTTTGAATTGCTAATCCTTTGGAAGATCATGCTTCAAAGTAGGTTAAGGTATTTTCTCATCTTCTTTCCACAATCTTTAAGCTCTAAAGGTTTGGTAGAATTTTCTTCTTGAGTCTTTTCTTCCATAAGTTCACCTACATCATAAAACATTACAAACATCCCTTTTAGGATTAAGTGAGTTTGATTCATCAAATACAACATGCTTTGACTCTTCAATTACTAGAACTAAACACTCTATATGCTTTACTAGAAGTAGAATAGCCTAGGAAAATTCCTTCATCAGCTTTAGAATCAAATTTTTCAAGATTAAACTTAGTGTTTAATATAAAGCACTTGCATCCAAATACTCTAAGATATATGATTCTAGGTTTTCTATTGTTCCAAAGTTCATAAGAAGTTTTATTTAAAATTGGTCTTTTAAAAACTCTATTTGAAATATAACGAGAAGTGTTAACAGCTTCCACCCAAAAGTATAATGGTAAATTGTACTCATAAAGCATTATTCTAGTCATTTCCACCAGAGTTCTATTTTTCCTGTCAACTACCCCATTTTATAGAGGAGTTCTAGGAGAAGAAAACATATGTGAAATGCCATTTTTATTGCAAAAAGTTTTGAAGAATTCATTTTCAAATTCGTTTCCATGATCACTTCTTATAGATGAAATACAAAAACCTTTTCCTTTTGAACTCTTTTTGAAAAAATTTTAAAAGCTTTAAAAGCATCATTCTTATGAGCAAGGAAACACACCTAGTGTATCTAAAGTAATCATTAACTAATACCTATGCATAGTGCATTCCACTAAGACTAATAACTCTAGTTGGTCCAAATAAATTCATATGTGTAAGTTCAAGTGGCCTAAAGATTAACACTACAGTCTTAAGCTTAAATGAAGATTTGGATTGTTTTTCCTTTTAACAAGCATCATAAGGTTTATTCTTTGTGAATTCAAATTTAGGTAAACTAATCACAAGTTCACGTTTACAAAGATCATTCAAAAGCTCAAAGTTTGCATGTCCTAACCTTCTATGTTATGTCCATATGTCATGGGAAATAGACATTAAGCATTTAATATCTTTTTTATCAACTTTATTCAAGCCAATTACATAAACATTGTCAACTCTGTCACCACTAAAAATTACTTTATCTTCATCAAGACTACTAACAAAAAAATCTCTAGGATAAAAAGTGACTTTATTTCCCATATCAGATAATTGACTTATACTAAGCAAATTATGTTTCAAACCATCAACAAGCAACACATGATGTATATATAAGGATTAAGGATTATGGATTTCTCTAATGCCTACTATCTTTCTTTTGGCATTGTCCCTGAATATGACATGTTCTTCATCCTTAGCATCAAGCTTATTAAATTGCTCATTATCTCTTATCATATGCCTTGAACGTCCACTATCAAGATACCACTTGCTTTTTGTTCTTATGGATTTCAAGCACACCTACACAAGATAATTTAAGTGTTCTTTTGAACCCAAACATTTCTTGGTCTAGGTTGGTTAGTCTTAAGATAATTCAAAGGAAGTAAACTCATATTTAGTCTTATATAGAAGCACACATTATTGGTATGCCCTTTGATCATACAATATGAGCATACAATATTTTTAAATTTATTTCTCCTAGGATGATACGGTTTCCTAGTGTATGAAACACGCCTTTTATGTTATGGTGGTGTGTGTTTCCTAATATTATTATGAATCATACTGTGAGACATACATTGACAATAACAATATGAATTTTGATAGGTTTATGTTACATGTTCATGAGAATGATGTTGTGTAGCATACTTAAGAGTGTTGTGTTTAGTGTATATGTAAGCATGTTTGGGTTGTGCTTACTAGCATGAAACTTACCTCTTTATGTCATTTAGGATTAAGTCTTATAAGACTTTCCTTTGTTATTTTACACATGGGACTCCTTAGATTTAGAAGCTTGAGTCTCTATTTGTTTGTAAGTAGAGGGAATAGAATTACATGAGGCTTTAACAAATTTAATATAAGATGATGATGAGGAAGAAGTCATTCCATTCTCATATCCTAATCCATAAGTGTTTCCATGGAATTTTTAAGAGCTAAGAAGATTATTTAAACTCTCCTTTCCTTTTTGGAATTTGGAAATGAAATTCTTCAATTTTAATAGTTCATTAGAAAGCTTATGATTTCATCACTTGCTTTCTTGAGTTGCTGTTCTAAGAAATTAGAAGATTTTAAGTCATTAGCAATTTTCTCATTTGATTTAACAATATTAGAAAATTCATTTTTAAAATTTTTAAATTCCTTGGTTAAGCTAGATAACTCATGCTTATAATTCTTCTTCTTAGATAATAAGCTTTTGCATTTAAATAAGAGTTTGCTCACAATAGAGCTCTCATCATCATTATCATCATCATATTTATAATAATAATCACAAGAGGAATTAGAAGTAGATGGTACCTCATTTTCATTTTTAAAAGCCATAAAGTAAAGATTGGCCACTTTTTATTGTTTCTCTTCCTCTTCGAATTCAGAGGGGTCATCCCAAGTAGCTTTAAAGGCTTTTCTATTCTTCTTTGCTTCTTTATTCTTGAATTTTAGTTTGGGGCACTCACTTTGAATGTGACCTGGTTTCTTCCATTTATAGCAAGTAACCTATTTAGTTTTCTTCTTTTCTTCTCCTTCGTACTTCTTATTGAAGTCTTTTATTCTTGAGAAATTTTTCTTTCTCAAGAATTTCTTGAAGTTCCTAGTGAGCATGATAATGTCACTATCTTTATTACTAGTATCTTCAATGTTTTCATCTTCACTTTCTTCTTGTGAAGTCTTCAATGCTATACTCTTTTTCTTCTCTTTCTTCTCTTCTTACTCTTCACCTTTTTATTTAATTGTAACCTTAAGTGTTAAGAGCTTTCCAATAAGCACATCGGTTGAAAGTGTAAAGAGGTCTTCAGCTTCCTCAATTGAAGTGACCCGAGATTCCTAATCCTTTTTAGGTAGGATTTTTAGAATCTTGTTATTCACCTCTTCCTTAGAGAAATGCTTTCTAAGTTTCTTAAGGATTGTAAGAAGAGCGTTGAGTCAATTAGTCATCTTCGTGATTGACTCTTAAGGTTTCATTTTAAAGAGTTTATATTCATACATGTGAAGTTGAACTTTCTTGCTTTTAACTTACACATTACCTTTATAATGGTTTTCCAAGGTCTCCTATATTTCTTTAGCCAAAACATAATGTTAAAGTTTACCTCCTTCTTCTCTTATCATAAAAGAGAGTATAGTGATCATAGCCTTTTTATTCTTGTAATTTTCTTCCTTTTGTTCATTGCTCCATTCATTTCTTAATAGAATTGTTTGCATACCGTCAATAGTAGCTTTAAGTGGTTGCCAACCTATAAGAATAACTTCCCAAAGTCTAACAAAGTTATAATCTAAATAAAGCTCCATTTTGAACTTCCAATGAGGATAGTCACTAGCGTCAAAAAATGGTTTAAGTGAAGAAACATTTTGAGATTCACTCCCTATGATCTTGTATTCTAGCAGTGAAGTTCCTATAATTCAAGCTCTAATTCCAATTGAATGTGCCCTAGAGGGGAGGTGAATAGGGCTATTGAATACAAATAGAAAATTAAAAGAATTCTAGTAAGAATTAAAAATAATTTTCTACTATATAATGTTGTTTCATACAATCAATATGAAATAGAAAACTCTTTCCATTATCATGATTCATATTTTGTCATATGAAGTTTTAAACTGCTCTGATTGAGGTGGTTATAATGAGTCAATTGTTATTATTGATCTTCCTTTACTGTTGATACCTCTTATTATGGTGTTCATCTCAGGTTCTTTTTTTTTTAGTCTTTGTTTGGGTTTTTAATTTACGATTTTATAAATTATTATATGTATATATATGCTTTCATCTTCTGTGGGGAGTTTGACTTTGGAATCTTATATTATATTTACAAGCACAAACATGTTTAAGTGAAGTACATCAACAAATGTGGTCATAAACATTACAGCTTTATGTTCTTTTAATTTGCATTAGGCATCTTGTGTTATTTTGATTGGACTTAGATACTCTTAGTTAGTTATTATCACAGCCCAAACCCCCAAAGGCACATGACCGACACTAGAGAATGGAAAAAGCATAAAGTTTCTGAAACCTGTAGTAAGCCTAAAAGAATTATCATAAAAAATTTACCACTTTAATATTTAACAAAAATCCAACAAAGTTTCCTTTGTACCAGGGACAAATGAATACCTGTAAATCAAAGAAATATACTTCCAATGATATACTATAACCACTATTACTTTACCATAACACAAAGGCAATACCAAATATATGTTCAACATAATAGCATTATAATAATACAGAAGTCCATAATAACCCAAATAATTCATTAATACACATTATCAATACTCAAACTACTACTGCAGTGTTTATAGTATAATTACACAACAATAACATTAGAAAGACCTACATAACATAACCACGGAAGAAGAAATGCAATGTAGACCATGATAAGAATCAGTCTGACTATGAGATCCTGTAAAAATAAATTGAGGGGAATCAGACCCCATTGAGTGAATTAATGTTATAAAATGCATGTTGATTTATAGAACACTTATTTAAAACCATTAAATTCTTTAAATACATAAGTATTCAAAATTCTTTAATTTGTAAAATAATCTTTATAAAATATTTCTTCCAAATTTATAACTCTTTTAAATATAAAATACTTAATATAAGAGCAATATTTAATAATAAAATGAAACCTTTATTAGAAGTATATAGTAGAACCCTAAACCATAATTATGTTAGCCTTTCTACTCTCTTAAATCCAAATGACTGTTGATCCCATAAAGCAAATTCAACTAGGGTCCAGCCATAGTCACTCTGTAGCTCTAATTATTCACTGCCTCCTAGAGAGCAAGCTCAACTAGTGTCCATCCAATAAATATATACCTGCCCAAAGAGTCTTACTCAACAAGGGCTCACAATCAATAATACTGCCTAGAGAGTCTCACTCAACCAAGGCTCACAATCAACTAACGGCCAATACACAAATCAACATTAATGTGCACACAGTCCTGTTGACACCCACCAAGTGGCATGGTCTACCATTTTTCCCAAAATATGCCTATCATATATAATAAAATTAAATAAATAAAAAGAAATAGAATATATTAAAATGAAATGGAATCAAGTTAAAACATCTTCTCAAAATTCTTGGCATCAATATAGTAAATAAATCGTGCTCAGAATAATATTCATAATTAAATTTTTCTCATGAAATTTCTTATTTATACAATCCTATCAAACATCTTATAAAATTAATTCACAAGTGGAGCATGTTAGCCAATGCATCCTCAGCTGCTTAGGCTCTGCACCTCTTGCTCCTGAATTCTCCAAATAAATAATATTTACTTAATAAATGACTTTAAATAAGTTCTTAAAAATCTTAGAAAAATTATAGAAATTCAAGAAATGATCAAAATAGCTTCAAAACATCAAAATGATTAATTTTGAGGCTCAAAAGATATTCTCAAAGAGTTAACTAATTTAAACGGAAATTAAACAATTTCCGCTGCACCCATTCTAAAAATTATATATCAAAATCCGTAAGGAACTAGACTAAACTCCATATACATAAATTGATCTTCATAATTTATACTATTTATTAAAAATAGTTCACAGTTATTTCTGGGTCGATATTGTTTACTCACTAGAATTCAAATGGAACCCATTGAATTCCCATGGGAGAACACAACACTCGACTAAACAAATTATACAAAAATGTTCTTAATAATATATAGAACACATCTAAAGCTTCAAACAACCCAAAATATACACAAAATTTATAGATAAAAAATCAAAGAGAAATTACCTAAAAAAATTCACCAAATATTCTAGAAATGTAGATCATATGCGTGGTTAGTGCCTACGGATTCCTGATGTTGAGAGTGATACAATGAAAGCAGCCGAGACACCTGATACCTGCTAAAATAGTGAAAAATGATGAAATTAAACTGAATGTTCTTCCTCAATTATGAGCATTTCTGAATGGATTTTTATAAAATAAAAGCTATGGGACATGAAGAGAATGAGAAGAAATTATAGTTCAAATTTGGGGTCAATTGAATATCGTTTGGGTGTTTAATGGAGAGAAAGAAAATGTTTAGATACTAAATAGATATTTACCACCTAGACTAAGCTTCTTACCGCTGCTACCTTCTCCCTGTGCAGACAGCTTCCTCTTTCTTTTTATTTTGGTCTCCATGACCCATTAGCCCCTTTTTTTTAAATAATAACAATAATAATACTAATGATAATAATAAAGACAGTAATGATTATAATAAAGTAATAATAATAATATTGACAATAATGATAATAATAAAATAATAATAATAATAATAATCACAATAACAATATTAATAATAAGAAATAGAATAATATAGTAATATTATTATTTTTATTAATATTAATAACCAAAAATTCGTTGTATACTGCATATTATGTTTGGGAATAATTTACTGGGACTTGTCAAACAATGTAACTTTCTTGAATTTATATATTAATGCAATTATTTTTAATTTTTTACCAGTGGATTTTGTATGTGTGTATATAATTAATTAATGTGCATATTCAACTTTTAATTGCAACGAGAAATCCTGAATAGTGCTTCCCAATTCTTAACTACGACTAAGAAATCAGTGGCAATTAGTTGTACAATAGTAGTTATATAAACCAATTGTAATGACAATTTTGTTGCTACCAGTGATTATATAAGGTTGTTATTAATAAACTTTTAGTGACCACAACTACATTTTCGTTAAAAGTTATTTGTAATCACAAACTTTTTTCCGTCGCAAAAACTTATAATGGCAAAGCCTGTTACGGCAATAAAAAAATCACAAAACAATGGTCGCTAAAAAATTTTAGCAACCAGTTTTGAACTTATTGTTATGACTTTTTCCTTCGTTAAAAGGTTATTTTCTTGTAATGTCTCTTATTTTCTCTGTAAAAAAAAGATGTTTGGGTTGTGAAAATAAAAAACGTTTCCATTGTAATTCCTTTTTAGACCGCCATCTGGTCCGCTGTTCTTGTACATGTGCGTCAGCCTGCTGAAGCTTACTCTGGTGCGAATGATTTTTCTCTGCTAGGGCTTGGCTCGCCTCAACAATGCAGATGGTTTGGCTTCTTCTTCGACCGCTGTCTCATCGAGCCTGTGAGGCGTTTCGCCGATCTGCTACATCATCGGGCACTGAAGCTGCTCCTTCACTGGGCCACTAATCGTCACAACTAACAAGAACTTGCAAGTTTTATGCAATGGAAGGAGATCTTTGTTCCCAAAAATGGATCTTTTTCTCTCAAATTCGCTTCCAGATGCGCCCTCAGTATACGGACATACTCAACTCTTGTAGTCCGGAGGTTGCTGCTGCCGTCTTCTCCGTCGTTTGGCGATCCATCAAGCTTTCCCAAAAGATTAGGATTTCTACCCTCAAATGGGATGTTGGGCTTACTATTCAGTTTAGCCCAATAACTTGTAAAAGTCTAAGTTGTGTCATGGCCTTGTTTAATGTGATGCCCCATTATTTGAATGTAATGAAATTTGGTTAATATTTAATATCTATTTTCTTTGTTGCCTGGAGGTAGATTATTTATTTATATGAACATTTTTTTCGTTAAACAACAATATATTTTGAATGGGTCTCAATTATGAAAGGTACTTTTAAACCCGTAATATTTTTCAATTAGGATATTGTATATGAGAATTGAACTTGACACCAACACCTCAAACAATCAGCGTGTGTTGCCAACTTAGCCATCAGAAATTGGTTATATGAACATATTTCTTGCATCTAGAAATGATAGTGTTAGTTGGAACTATGAGAAGATTAAAAATACTATATATTTACACACAAAGCAAATGTAAAAGTTGGTTCCCGAAGGCAGTCCTCAAAAAAACCAACTTTGTGGGCTATAAGTAAATTAAATAATGATTTTATGGTCTAATGTTGTGTTTTGATTATGATTAATGACATTTAGTAGCTTTTTTTTTTTTTTTTTTTTTTTATGGTGGATTTTGGCTTTTGTGATTTAGAAGTAACTTCATAGTTTCATGTAATTATTTTTCTGCAGTCTACCATCCATGGAGCACAAAAGTACGGCAGTGAAAATTTATTGATTTCTATATTGAGACTTAAATATGAAGTGGATCGTATACGCAGTATAATCAAAATTCACTGCTTTAATATAATAAAATAATTAGGAAGGTCCATAACCCGCAAATTAGGATATGGAGTTAATGATGTCATGGTTTCTCCTCAGTATTTATGTTTAAGTATTTCATTTAGAATGAGCATTATATGGAGTGAGAAAATATATTTTGTCATTCTTTTCTAAGCATTAATACTTCCAGTAATTATTCTCTGTTACATATTTTTTCTAATTTCAGTACTGAAAATTATTTAAAAATTAAAAATTTTCTACATTGATCTCTTTTTTTTTTCTGTTCATATACTTTATAAGTTTCATAATATCAAGAGTATTTAAACATATATCTACAAAACCCAAGCCAGCCTTTATATCTGTGGTTGCAATGCCATCACAAAGTTTTAAAAGGATATGTTGGTAGTGATTAATGTTTCAATTGTTGATGAAAATATTAATTTCATAATTATATTTATTTTTCTTTATGAAAAAATTATTGTGATATTTTTTCTCTTCTATTTTTTCTCCTATTAACTTATGATTTTATTGTAAGGTACTTTTGTTTTCATGGTTTGCATTTATTAAGTCAATTTTGAAATTATAATATCAAGGTTGATGGAGTTGATAAAAATAGAAATATGTATGTTTCCAACTTCAACATGAGACTACAATTCAAAGTTTTTACTATATTATTTCTTTTTTATGCACGCAATTTTTTTTTAGGATTTATATGAAATTTTGACAACTTAATTTCATAATTTTAAAATTGGATTTGAGTTTTTAGTTTAAATAATAAAAAATTTAGATCAAATGAATATATTACTACAAGATAATCGTGGAAAATAATTCTATTTTTATAACTATAAGTTATTCCCTTACTTTTTCTGCCTTTTTTTTTTCCATTTCTAATATAAGTGTGAACTTCTATATTTCATATAATTTAGATCATAGTGATGAAAATTTATTGGATTGATTCACTATAATTTATATAAAATTCACTAATTTTAAATTATTTTTAATTTCAAATTTAAGTTAAATAAATTAATAATTTAAGTCTAATTTTTTATCTCAATTTTTTCATTCTATTATTGTTATATACACATTAAAAATATAAATGCTCTCTTTACAAAGAATTTTCAATAAAAGTATTTAAATAAAATAGTTATAATTAGTTTTTAAGTTTCTACTTTTGTAAACTATTTAATTAAGTTATAGTTTTAAAATTAATTATTTATTTATTTTAAGAGAGATGTAAAATATATAGTGTTTATAGTCCAAAGTGCATAGATTAACAACTAATTTTAACAAGTGTCTTATATCATTAATAAGTATTTACTTTTAAAATCTGATGTCTAAAACTATTAAAAAAATTACAAATTTCTCAAACTCAACATAATTTAAAACTCTATAAGTTATTTTTGTTTTCTATTACATTTATAAATTTTTTTAAAAAAATATATGTATTTTAGTGTTAAAAAAATTATTTACTAAGAAAATTAATACAATTATTAACTTCTGCATTCTAGAGAATAAGAACTTTATTTTAAAGTGTATATTATTTATTATTCAAATATTTATCTTATTTGTAATCAAAAAATAAAAATAAATAGACATATTGGAATTTACTTTCGCCAACGAAAAATATTATGAATTTAATTTCACTAAAATAAATTAAAATATTAGTTATTATGGGTCTATTTGGCTTAACTATTACCAGTAACTATTAGTTGATAATTGCTACTATTAGCTGTTAAATAATGGTTGATTAATGTTGAGGGGCTATTTGACATAACTGTTGGGAAGAGTTGTTAGTTGTTCCCTCTTTAATAACTACAATAATAGTGTTTGGTTAAAATTTTAAATTAGTTGCTAATAGCTATTAGGACACTAGGCAGTTGTGATAAATTTGAAGCTTTCACCAAAAGTATATTAACTATCTTATCATTTTAACTTTAGCTAAATACCATTAATTTAAAAAATACTATATAGATATGTATTGAGAATATTAACTGCACAAATAAAATATTATTAATTATGTTAACCAAAAAATATTTAAAACTTATCAACCGGCAATGCCGGCAATAATAATAATAATATTTCATTTAATAGAAATAGATATATTTATTTTTCAAAATTATAAAAAAAAAACTATTTTTAATATTAATAATTATAAATATAAAAGATATTTATATTTTATTATTTAAATATATACACACTAATACAAATAAATTATATATATATATATATATATATATATTGATTAACTGTTAACTACCAGTTACCAACTATTAATTATTAGCATCAACAATATTTATTAATAACAGTTTAGTTAAATAGATCCTAAATATTTACTAAAATCATTTACAACTTTTGTTGTTTATATATTTAATAGCTATTGTAGATATTAATTAGTTTTTTAAAATTATAAAATGTTACATTCACTATTATTTATTATTTATTTATTTAAATTATAATACATAAAGATATGTATTAATTATATTTATTTTTCATCTATAAATTTTGAATATTAAGAATAATATAATTAGATGCAATAAAATTATGTAATAATATATTTCTAGTATTTTATTTTGAAAAATACGTTTAATATATATTAATATTAAAATATGAAAACATGTACTAGATATACTGAAAGATATATTAGATTTGGATATCCTAAAGAAGCGTTGTTAAAAAAAAATTAATTAGAAATTATCGAAAAAGAAATTAACATTATAAAAATATATAAAAAATATATAGCAGTTAGTTTAATTTAAGATAAGAATAATTAAACTATTATTAAATAGACAAGAACAATGAAGTAATTATATTTTAATTCATAGAGTTCATTTTTTATTTTATCAATAATTTTGTATTGACAATTTATTTCCAAGTTCATTTATCTTAAGATTGCGTCTTGGTTTTGTTGTCAAAGTTCACTTCTTTTATTGAACTTGTTTTTATGCATTTAGTTAATTAAATTGATTTAGAATTAAATTTATTAAAAATGTTGATAGTAATTATTTAATTTAAAATTTTTTTTAGTCTCGTTTTAATTTGTTAAATTCATTCTAAATATAAATTTAATATAAATTGTTATCATGTGATGTATTTGGTTCAATGCTAATTAATTTCTTTAGTGTTATTATTCTGTGAGCTAACTTCATTATTTTTTTTATAGGCTTCTTGAACTAATTTACTAATCAGGTTAATTTCTATTTTAAGCTACGTTTATTTGTTAAAAATATTTTTCTAAAAAATATATTTTTATTAAATTATTAAAAAAAATAAATTATTAATTAAAAAATTTCATAAAAACACAAAAAAAAAATTCCCATTTTAGGAATGGAAAATTATTTTTTAATGCTTAAACCAATGTCTTAAAAAAAATCAAATATAACATTACAAAGTTCTACGCTACAAATTTCTTTTCCACTTCATTGTTCTCCTTTGAGCTTCTTCATAATCTCAAATAAATTTTCTCCTATTGTTAATCTTTTAGCATCTGCTGGCTTGTTTTTAATTAAAGGAACTATTTTTAATTAAAGGAACTATTTTTTTTTTTTTAATAATTCTTTTGGCATCTGCTGGATTTTTTTTTATTGAGGAATTTAAAATATAGGTCAGTGTTTTGTTGTTTTTATTGTCGGTAATTGTCGATTTATTCCTTCATCCCTTATCTCTCTTTTCGTATCCTTTTACTTTTTTTTATTTTGTTAATATTCAGTTGCTTCCTAATGTTAGAGTAAAACATCAAAAAATATTATATTTTTCTAAAAAAATGTTTGCTCTAAAAAATATTTTCTAAAAATAAAATATTTTCCATAAAATAAATGGAACCTTAATTTTTTTGTACGGATAAGGGATATACTTATTTCTTCTCTCTCCATTTTTTTGCATGCACGCCTTCATTGTTTATTTTATTTATTTATTTATTTATTGACTGAATGAATGATTGTAATATGATAGATGTGATGGATGAGATAGATATCATTAATCTGCTGAAAATTGGTTAATTAAAATGTTGAATTAAATTGTAAAATTTGATAAACTGCATATTTGTATGAAATAAAGAAATAATTAAATAATAAAATATGAAATGTAAATGAAGGCAAATTATAAGATTAAGTGGGTATTTAAAATTTTATCACATCTTTGAACTCAGTTTTTGAGGACAGATGTTAGGTTCTCCATGAGATTTTACACTGGTGGCAATTTCCATATTCAATCTAGGCATATAATCTATAATTATATTTTTTAGTAGTATTGAGTATACATAATATCGTAATCGCTAAATACTTGAGTATGCTCTAAATTTTATTGTATATAGTTAGCCTCTATTTTATCTAATATAATCAAGCTAAATAATAATAATTTTATTTAATTTAAAATAAATAATTAGAATTAATTGATAATTTTATAAAATACTTAACTTTAATAATATTTTTAGTTAATAAAAAGTATTGTATAGAATTATAATTAATTTCAACAATAATTTTTTAAAAATATTATACAAAAATATTTTTAAAATTTTTATAATCCAATATTTTAAATTATTAAATTAATTTTAAAAAATGCGGTATTAATAAATATTTTAAATTTTTATATATTATGATTAATTTGTGTAATTTAATTTTAATGTTGTATATGATTATTTATTTATCTATTACTATTATTATTATTATCATTATTATTATTCATGAATAGTATTAATTTATTTTATCATAAATATTTTAATATGTAGAAGAATTACTTGAAAGTGATTATCTTCAAGTTTTAGTTTAGGTCTATTTTGTTTTGTTTTGTTTTGTTTTGTTTTTTTTTTTTGAGCTTGAATTTGGTCAAACCATACTTAATTCCTTTGCAAATATTGTTGTGCAAAGTTAGAGCTACTCAAAAATATTTTTGTTTGATTTTTATGAATTATTTGAATTTTGGTGTTTTGGTTTTTCGTTGAGTCACTGTTTTAGTGACTCTCGCCAAAAAATTTTTATATTTTTAGTAAATTTTTTAGATTATTTGAATGATAGTTTGTGAAGAAATTTTGGTGAGATCAACTTTCGATTTTTAGTTACAAATTTTTGAAAGTTTATGTAAAAAATATTATAAATAAAAAATGTTTTGAATTCGAGTTTTATATATATAAAAAATAAATATTGGAAAATTTTATTTTTTTATCGATCCACCTAGTTTGAATTTGGGAATAATTGAAGTACTAATTTTTAGACACCAGTGGTATCAAATGAGAAAAAAGTATGTTACATATATATATATATACACATACATTTCACACATATACAAAAAAATCCATTTTTATATAATAATAGATGCCAAAATGTTTATTTTGGTTCAAAGCAGAACCCTAAATAGTTTCCAACTTCGATCACTGAATCTCATTAGCCCACAGACTTACTTAATTCCAAAATATTTCTCTTTTGCTTGACTATATGTAACTTTAGGTTGCATGTATATATATATTATAATAATTCATTCAGTGAGATCTAACTCCCCTCAATATTTTTTTCAGGATCTATTACATCAGACCTTCCTCGTAGTACTATTTATCGGACTCTTTCTTCTCTGACTAATTTATGTAAATATTGAACTATTATCTTCTTTTATTTTGGTAATCACTGTAGTAGTAATAGTGTTATTGTATTGGTAGTGTATTGTATTATTAGAAACCTTATACCTGAATATTGTATGAAAATATTTTTATTATGTTATAAAATAAAGATTTTCTTTTATATTAATTAAAGTTTTAATTCTGGTGTACTTTTATATTATTATTACATGTGTTTTTATTTTTAAGTCTTGCTACGGGTTCTGGATTCGAAAGAATTCTCATTCTCTAACACTGGTCATGACTCCCTAGTTTAGGTCGTGATAAAGTTAGTATCAGAGCCTAGGTTTTTAGTGTTGTGGACCTAAGTTTTTAAAGTTGTGTTTTCTTTAAAACTACTACAGTAAATTAGGTTCGATCATGTCTTTGATAAGTCTCCATTGCTTTTATAATTCTGCATAATTTTTAAGGTGTCTATTTATTATCTATTTTTTCCATTTTGTATGAATCACATTAGTTTTGTCTTTTCAGAATAAGGAGGCGAGCGCATATCACTTTACTAGTCATTGAGGCCAAGGTTGATGAGTCCTTTCAAAATGAGGTTTTACCTCCTGAGTCGCCAGTCAGGCACAAAGGCAGAGGCAGAGGCAGAGGTAGACCTTGAGGAGCGGCAAGTCACCATAGACAGAGAGAGCTATAAGACAAGGAACCTATAGAGCAGGAGTTTAAGGAAGTTGTTATACCTCTAGTTGTACCATAAATGCAGCCTAGTTATCAGCAGGGTATGTCTAACCCTGAGGCAGTGTTGTTTTATACCAGAGTCTGCAAGATATTATTCAATAGGACTACAGATCCTTTAGATTTTCTATATGCCATAAAGATGAGGACTTAGATTGTTCATACCAGGGATCAGAGGATTATAATAGTCGAGTTGTCTATTGAAGGACCAGCCTTGGATTGGTTCATTCAAGTCATTCAACTGCACATAATGACACTCACCAAGGCTTAGTTTCGAGAGAGGTTTGTGAGGTGTTTCTATCTAGAGCCTATGCGGATGAGCCATAGACTTCTGCTAATGAGTATTTCCAAAGGTGACAAATCAGTAGAGGACTACACTAGAGAGTTCCTCTAACTAGGTCAATATGCAAAAGACCTTATGAGAGATCAATAGTTTATAGTTATAATATACATCACCGAACTGGGTTCTATATTTGCTAGGATTCCTACTATAGGCCTTACTCTTGAGTTTATTATAGAGTTGGCCAAGGAGATAGAACTTAGATTGGTCGGGTAGGAGTTATACCTAATTATTATTAGTTAGGAGGTATTCAGGCAAGAGGATCATAGAGCACTCAGTACTCACCTTCCAGATTAGCTCTAGCAGTTAATAGAGAGGATCTTATCAAAACAGCTAAAGAGGAGTAGCAAACATGGCCATGGTGGACCACACAAACTTATCAGATTTAGTTATAGTGCTACCAATAGTAGTGGTTATAGTTCGAGATATAACAACATAAGATCAGCAGCTAGTGCTTGTCAAATGTGTGGAAGAGTCTATTAGGGATTGTGCTACATAACTCCTAGAGCTTGTTTTAGATGTGAACAGATGAGACATTTTGCCAAAGCATGTCCATATTCTGGCTATCAATAGCAGTTTTTATAGTAGTCCATTGCCAGTTTAGTTACAGCTCCTTATCAGTTACCTCTAGCTCAGTATCCGAGTACGATGTAGATTGTTGCCCAGCAGGGGTGTGGCAGAGGTAGTAGTGGAGGTGCCAAGGGTTTTAGTCAGGCTTCCACCAGCCAGTAGGGAGGTTGAGGTCAGGCTAGAGTCTTCACCCTCACCCAGCAGGATACTCAGGCATCCAACTCCATTATTGCAGGTATACTTCTAGTCTATTACTTGAATGCTAGATTTTTTATTGATCCTGGTGCCACACATTCTTTTGTGTCCCTTATTTTTGCTTCAAAGTCATATTAGTAAGTTTTGAGGATGAATTTTCCTTTATCTATCACCACTCCTCTAAGAGAGTTATTAGATACCAACATGGTTCTTTCTGGTTGTCTAGTGTTAGTGGGAGGCAGAGAATTGCTAGTGAAATGAGTGTTATTGGATATGATGGAGTTTCATATGATCTTTAGTATGGATTAGTTATCTCAGTATTATGCCATTGTGGATTGTCAAAGTAAATAGGGGATTTTTAGAATTTTGAATGAAGAAGTTTAAGTTTGTGGGTGATAAGAGTTCTGCACCTCAGAATCTCATTTTTGCTTTCACGGCTAGGAAGATACTAATGAAAGTTTATAAGGATACTTGGCACTAGTCAAGGATACTTTAGTGGAGAAGTTTTCTCTCACAGACGTTCTAGTAGCTTGTGAGTTTCTTGACATTTTTCTTGAGGAGTTACCAAGTTTACCACTTCACAGAGAGATTGAATTTTGTATAAATGTGGTCCCAAGTACAACTCCTATTTCGATATCCCCCTAGATAATGGCTTCTGCATAGTTAAAAGAATTAAAAGAGCAATTGCAAGATTTATTAGATAAGGGTTTCATTAGACCCAATATTTCTTCTTGGGGTGCATCGATCCTGTTTGCAAAGAATAAGGATGGTACACTGAGACAGTGCGTTGATTACCAAGAGATGAATAAGGTGACACTAAAGAACAAGTGTCTTCTTTCAAGGATAGATAATTTATTTGATCAAGTTCAGGGTGTACAATTCTTTTCCAAGGTTAACTTGACATTGGGTTATTATCAATTGCTGATAAGTGAAGCCAATGTTCCTAAAATGGCATTCCATACTCAATATGATCATTATGAGTTTCTGGTGATGTCTTTCAGATTAACTAATGCACCAGCTGCTTTCATGGATCTGATGAACAGGGTATTCATACCGTTTATGGATTAATTTATAGTAGTCTTTATTGATAATATACTAGTTTATTTGAAAAGTATGGAGGAGCATGTATATCACTTGAGGATCATACTATAGACACTGAGAGAACATCAACTTTGTGCTAAATTCTCGAAGTATGTTTCTAGTTGGAGAGTGTTGCATTCCTTGGACATGTAGCATCTAAAGATGGTATTCAGGTTGATCCCCAAAGGATTAAGGCAATGTCTGAGTGGCCCAGTTTTCTAGGTTTGGTTGCGTATTATAAGAGATTTATGCAGGATTTCTTGAGAATTGCAGCTCCTATGACTCGCTTAACTCAGAAGAACATAAAGTTTGTATGGTCAGATGCTTATGAGGATAGTTTTCAATTATTGAAGGAGAAGTTGACCACAACTCTAGTTCTAACCTTACCTAATAGAGAAGACAAATTTATTGTGTATTGTGATGACTCCAAAGTCGACCTAGGCTGTGTGTTGATGTAGAATGGTAGGGTGATAGCTTATGCTTTGAGGCAGTTAAAGAATTATGAACAGAATTATCCTACATACAACTTAGAGATGGCTATAATAATCTTTACTCTCAAGATTTGGAGACATTATTTGTATGGGGTAACTTGTGAGATTTTCACAGATCATAAGAGATTAAAGTACATTTTCCAGTAGAGAGATTTGAACTTGAGGTAAAGAAGATGGTTGGAACTCCTAAAGGATTATGATTATGATATACTTTATCATCCAAACAAGGCTAATGTGGTAGCAGATGCTTTGAGTAGGAAGTCCTCAAGTAATCTTGCTCACATTAGTGTAGAGATGAGACCTTTAATCCAAGAATTATATGAGTTAGTGGATCAAGGTTTGATGATGAAGATTAATAGATCAGGTGGTCTACTAGCTCAGTTTAGAGTCAGATCAATATTGAGAGCTAAGATTACGGCAGCCCAGGGCTAAGATCATATTCTAGCAAAGCTTAAAGAGAATGTTCATGAGGGGAAGTTCACTGATTTTACACTTAATGATGAAGGTGTTTTATGGATCAGTGGTAGATTATGTGTTCTTGATGTGGATAATTTAAGAGAGGAAGTCCTTCAAAAATCATATTCTACAGCTTGTAGTGTACATCCATGTGTCTCTAAGAAGTACCATAACATCCGAGATTTGTACTAGTAGGATGGATTGAAGAAGGATGTAGCTGATTATATTTTTAAGTGTTTGACTTGTTAGCAGTGAAAGGTGAGAATTAGAAGCCTTTTAGAAAGCTTCAGCCTCTTCCCATTCCTGAGTGGAAGTGGGAGAGACTTGCTATGAATTTTATGGTAGGGTTACCTCATTTTAAGGATGGATACGATTCCATCTGGGTGATTGTGAATAGGTTAAACAAATCAGCTCACTTGTTACTAGTTAAAGCCATTTATTTTATAGCTAAGTTAGCTAAGCTGTATGTTAAGCATATTATATGCCTGATAGAGGTTTAATGTTTATCTCTCAATTTTGGCAGAAGTTGTAAGAAGTAATGGAAACTAGGCTTGATTTTAGTACTAATTTTCACCTTTAGACAAATGGTCAATTTGAGATCTAGACACTCGAGGATGTGTGTATTGGATCTTGGAGGTAGCTGGGATGATCATTTACCACTAGTGGAGTTTGCATATAATAACAGCTACCATAACAGTATTGAAATGGCACCATTGAAGCTTGGTATGGAAAGAAGTGTATATCCCTTTTGTGTTGGGATGAGATTAAAAAGAGAGCGTTAACTAAACCTGAGATTATTCAAGATGTAGTTGAGAATGTTACTATATTCAAAAGAAGATTATAAATTGTAGTTAGTATATAGAAGAGCTATGCGGATTTAAAGCATAAACATGTGGAGTTTCATGTTGGAGATTATATGTTTCTGAAGGTGTCTACAATAAAGGGTGTGATGAGGTTCGACAAGAAGGGAAAATTAGCATCAAGATATATTGGACCGTTTGGGATTATGGAGAATGTAAGCATGGTTGCATATCAGTTGGCCTTACCTCTGAATCTATCTCAAGTGCATCTAGTGTTCCATATCTCAATGTTGAGAAAGTACATTTCAGACCCTTCATATGTGTTATAGCCTGAGAGTGTGGAAGTGAATGAAGACTTGACATACGAGGAGGAGTTAGTTGTGATAATGAATTATCAAGTTCGTTAATTGTGTTCGAAGCATATCTTGATGGTCAAGGTCTTATAGAGGAGCAACAACGTGCAGAAACACATGTGGGAGGCTAAGGTTGAGATGCGGATGGCCTACCCTTACCTTTTTCCTCAATGAATTCTTGTTATTTGTTCTTTTATTTGAAATTCGAGGATGAATTTTTGTAAGGGGAAGATTGTTATAGCCCGATATTTTAAATTAATTTTGGAATATACAGTGTTAATAAATATTTTAAATTTTTATATATTATGATTAATTTGTGTAATTTAATTTTACTGTTGTATATGATTATTTATTTATCTATTAATATTATTATTATTATTATTATTCATGAATAGTATTAATTTATTTATCATAAATATTTTAATATAACAAGAATTATTTGAAAGTGATTATTATTTAAAAATATTATTTAAGATTTATTAACTACTTTGAAAATAATTAGCTTTAAGGTATTTATTATTTATGTCACGACCCGAACCTGAGGGCATGTGACTGGCACTAGGGAATAGGTAGGCATAAGGCCCCCGAAACCCGTAGTAAGCCTTAAAGAAAAGAAAAATAAAACCTTCCAATTTAAAACTTTATTTCATAACAGAACACATTATCAAACTGATTTTTCTAAAATTAAAACATAATTGAATACATAAACAAAATATTCTCCAGTGTCACATATCATAAATCAAACTTAAATCATTATACATAAGTGTGGTTCATATAAATAAAATACACAAATATACTTAAGTCATACAATTCATAATACAGATACTATTGTAGCTTTCAAAAGTATTACAATAGTATAGCTTACAATGACCTACATAAAATGGTCGGTGATAAAGAAACCCGGCGCGGAGACAGTCTGAGGTCGAACTCCCAAGCTCCTAAAAAAAATAAATTAAGGGGAATCAAACCTCACTGAGTAAGTCAATAAAAAGAGCTGTACGGTTTGAAAACTTTTTTGAAAACCATATAGGTATAGTGAAAATAATTTATAATGTATAGATATAGCTTTTGAAAATCTCGGTAGAACTCTAAACCCAAAGTTCTAAATGGCCAATTGGGCCCAATTGTTCCAACTAACCTGCCAGTCCCTGAGAGCAAAGGCATCAACCGAGACACCAAGTCACAGTCATCACTTTAATCCAAATATATGGCATTGGCGGTCCCTGAGAGCAAAGGCATCAACGAGGCACCCATCCCAGTCCATTATTAACTTTCCAATCACTTGCGATCCCCAAGAGCAAATGCTTCCACCGAGGCACCCGTCCCCAGTTTATGTCCACAAATTATACATACATCGGATCCACCTCTCAATCTCTACCATGTGCACAAGGTCCTGGTGAAACCCACCAGGTAGCCCATTCTACTAAAATTTCTCAAACTGGTTTTAAATAAATAATAATAATAAACCTTAAATAGCAGCATTTAATTAAATAAATCATATAATAAATATTAAAAATATGAGCGCGACACAGTCTTTAAATAAAACACACGCACATATCATTTTATCAACTTATAAGATGAACAAGAAGGCTGATGACCGCGTGTCTGCCTCGATTCCCATGACTTCTGCTCCGATATGCTCTAGAAAAGAAATTTACAAATCGATTTAAAAAACATGTCTATGGAATTGAAATCAAAAATCAACAAAAATAGTAAAATTATAGGCTGACTCGAGGAAGACCGGATAAGACTCTCTAGACAGGAAAAACCTAATTAACAGTAGAAATTTACTAAAGATAATCACGTTTTATGAGAAAATCTACCAAAATTTTGGCAGAGTCTCCTCTGTAAAACGACATCTCTCTACCAAAGGTAGAGTCATTCCTGCATAGAAAACACACTTATAATATTCATAGACATTTACACTCGAGTCGGGCTTCAAAAACTACATTTAGCCCCGACCGAGATCACAATCCAACAAAAACATCACAAAAAAATTAAATCATTTATTTTCCCACAAATACATATCACATATATGATTATCCATAGTCAGAAAATCATCTCTCATTAAGCTTTTAAAAAAAAAATTCACAAACAAACGAGTATATATATATAATATACACACATTTGGAAACAATATTCACAATTAACATTACTTAATGAAAATTAACTATTAATTTATTTATATATATATAAAAAAAGTCCTCTAAACCTCTTAAATATTAATAAAGCTAATTAAAATATATTTTAATTATAATTAACGTAAAATTACATATTTATCCAAATAATTGAAAAATACACATAATATTCAAAATAACACCTAATATATATTATTAAATTGATTTTGAGAAATTAGTGTTAATTAGTCTAAATTAGCAGATAATTTGTAAATCCTTTTAAATTTCTTGATTATTTTTAAAACCCACTAAAATTTATTATTTAACTATATTTAACAAAAAATTACGTTTCTACCCTTATAATATACAGGTTACATAATATATTTTAGTACTAAAAATTTCTTGAAAAATTATACAAACATCTAAAAATTATTTTCTCTACATTAAACATCTTAATATAATTAAAAACATATAAATGACTACTAATTTCTTCTAAAAATATAATTTAACCTAATTATTCACATTTGACATAAACTTAAAAATATTTATAAAATAGTATAAAAATCACAAAACCATAATTTAAGTTCTAAAATTAATAACATTAAATAATAATATCGATTATCAAAATTTCAAATTTTTTACAATAAATTTCAAAATTAACAAAATATATTAATTAAATTACCCAAAATTTGTAAAATTTATAATTAACACCATAACTTCTAAAATCTTAAATAAAAGTCAATACACTAAAAAAATAATTAACATTAATTACCCTAATTACTAATTAAACTAAAAAAAAATCAAATAAAGTCAAATAAAAATCAAATAAAATCAAACAACAATTCTGTAAATCAAGAAAAATCAAAATAATGTACAAAAAAATCATATTTGAACAACTAAATTAGTATAATTCATCATCTACCTTAGAATAAATAAAGATTAACACATAAATCCACTCAAACAACCAGAAAATAACCCTAAGACAACCTAAAATCAACCTGCAGCAACTCACCTTAACCTTCAAATGCTGACCGTCGGAGATGAGTTGCAACGGCAGGACTCGACGTCGACTGACGTATGAGAAGGTGAAGGAGGCTAAGGGAGCAACGATGGCGCCGATCCAGCTCCGACAGTGGCGGTGAGAGCT
The DNA here is from genome assembly GCA_947683625.1 of Mallotus nudiflorus. Taxonomy (NCBI): domain Eukaryota; kingdom Viridiplantae; phylum Streptophyta; class Magnoliopsida; order Malpighiales; family Euphorbiaceae; genus Mallotus; species Mallotus nudiflorus. The sequence continues at coordinate 8,081 of CANTUR010000796.1, read as the reverse complement.
CAAACCGAGAGAGAGGGAGAGCAGGGCACCGAAAATGGAAGAAAAGGTGGAAGAAGGAGACGCTGGCGGCTGTGATTGTTTGCTCTGGGAGGTTGAGACGCACCGGAAGGAGAGGGTTGACAGTGATGGTGGCGGACAGGGAGGAGAGGTAGTGAGGGGGGGTTGGTGTTGGTTTGGTGGGGTTCTCTCTCTTCTATATGTATATATATATATATATAAAATTTCCTTTGGCATGACATACATATTATATAATATTGTATATACACATGCTTGTAGTATATATATATATATATATACAATCACACTTATATCCATATATAATAATAGAATTTTAAAAAAATAACAAATTCTTAAAATAATTTTAACATAAATACCTATAAATTAATAGCTAGATAATTAGAATTGTGTATCAAATGTAAATTTATTTATCACTAACAAAATCTAGTAATTACTTTAGTTAAATGAAAACTTAGGGTATTACAATTTAAATAACTTGAATTGAGTTATTTTATTAATTTTTATGGAATTTAAGGATTTTTAATATATTATTATTAAATTATTGATTTTTTGTATTTTCGTTCTCGATTGGGCAATTATGTAGTTCGGGGGCTCAACCCGAGAAGTTGTGTATATTGAAGTGGTGTTTGCTTGCAGGATCGACTCTACTTCTAGTAGAGAGATGTCCGTCTTATGAAGGAGACTCTGTCGAATTTTCAATAGAATTCTCATAAAATGTGACATTGGGTCGATCTTGAGGTTTTGATTTTTGGTCTAGTCATATTTTAAAGTGAGTCGTCCTTTAGAATTTCTAGCAATATATAATTAGGAGTTCGATTCTAATATTATGATTATTTATTTATTTTCTATAGTTGTTCCGAGACTGAGGCCTACTGGAACATGCCAATTTATTTCTTTTAGAGGAGCGCACAACTATGAGTTATTATTTTATATATGCATTGCATGTAGGATATATAATTATGAACATCCATATTTTTATAATGTATTAAATATGAATTATTTTACTAAATGATTATGTATATGTTTGGTATATGTTTGGTATATATGTGATATATATGTTCTGTATATTTCAATATATATTTGATATATTTTTGGTATATACTCAGCATATGGTATATCTTTAGTATATATTCAATATATGTTTGTTATATATTCGGTATATTTTTGATATATTTCTTTTAAAATGCATGCCATCATGTTTAAATTATGCATTTTATTATTTTAATAATTATACAATTTATTTGAAGGATAGTAGTAGAACGTGCTACCTAGTAGGCTGCACTAAAACTGTGTACGTACAAGTGCGTTAGATTCTAGGGTTAATATTATGAAATTATTTGATGTGACACTTGATTATTTGATTATTGAGAATTATGGTGAGAGAGTAGTGTGATTGCGAAAGCTCAATTGACCTAGTGTCTCGAGGCCAATCACACTGACAGTAAGACTGCGAGAGCTGGATTGACTTAATGTCTAGGGGCCAGTCTACTATTAAAAATGGAAAAGAGAAATATTTTGGAATTAAGTAAGCTTGTGGGCTAGTGAGATTCAATGATCGAGATTGCAAACTATTTAGGGTTTTGCTCCAATCCTTCAACCAAAATAAATTTTTTTGCATCTATTATTATATAAAAATGGATTTTTGGCATATATGTTAAATGCATGTATATATTTATACTGATACTTGATTGTATATGACTTTAGGTTGCATGTATATATATTATAATAATTTACTCAGTGAAGTTTGACTCCTCTCAATATTTTTTTCAGGATCTACTGCATCAGACTTTCCTTGTAGTACTATTCACCAAACTCTTTCTTCTCAGGCTGATTTATGTAAATACCGAACTATTGTCTTCTTATATTTTAGTACTCACTATAGTAGTAGTATTATTGTATTGGTAATCATGTTGTATTATTAGAAACCTTTTACTTGGATATTGTATGAAAATATTTTATTAGGTTATAAAATAAATATTTACTTTTATATTAATTAAATTTTTAATTTGATATACTTTTATATTATTATTGCATGTGTTTTTATTTTGAGAAAATGATAATTAACTCCCTAAGGTTTGGCCTAATTAACATTTCGAATCCCCTTGTTTCAAAATTGAACATTAACCTCCTATATTTTGATTATGTTACCAGAAAAGGAGTTCCATTAGGGTTTAAGACAAATTAATGGTAGGTTGTAAAGAGTAATTTTAAAATGCTAGTGATGCCTTAAGTGAAATGATGTCATTTTAAGGACTTGTTAAGAAAAAGGGCACGATATTGTTTTTTCTTCATTCTTCAATTTTTTTCTTTAGTTTCGTTCTCATTCTCTGTTTCCAAGTTACAAAATCCAAAAATACAATTCCTATCAAAGATTGCAGCCAAGTAAAAACTAATTGAAGTAGAATATTAATGATGTCATTTATATGAAGTAGAAGATTAATGAGAAAGTAAGTTATATTTGTTGTTTTATGTTATAATTTTTATTGTAAGAGTTTGAATTGGGTTTTTAAGGTTTGAATTGGGATTTATGTTGTTAGAGTTTTTAGGGTTGAAGTTGGATTTTTGAAAAATTTTAGCAAATGTATTGGTAATATATGTTAATAGTATCATATTATTAGATTCCTTTGTTGTAAGAGTGATTTGTCACTAGTTGTTTGATGAAATATTGATTATACTCTATATTATTTTTACAATTAGAAGAATGTCAATAGCTAGCAATTATGGTGACTTATACGATGATCCAAGATACATGTATATTAAATGTGGTTATGGCAAAGAGCAGTAGTTAAGATTTGTAAGAACACAAAAAACAAGAATAAGTTATACTATTGTTGTGAGGATGGTGTGTGCCAACAAACAGTGGAGGAAATAGATAATATAGAGAAGAATCAGATAGAGAAATTACAGTGCATAGCAGAGGCAATGTTGCCAATATCAGTGAATTGAAGGATGAGATACAAAGTTTGAAAGAGGAGAATAGGTTACTTTATAGGAAGATAATGTAAGTGGACAGTGTTATGAGCTATATGAAGTTCATGATAGCTTCTTCTATTATATTTTGTTGTTTAATTATGTTTCTTGTGTTTATTTTAGTAGGTATTAAAGTTTAAGTGTAATATTTAGTATTGGAATAACTAGTAATAGTATGAAACAGTTGTTTATCATTTTCAATGAAAGAATCTGCTGTTTAACAATTACAAGGATTTCAATGAATATGTTGTTTATCATTTTCAATTATGTTTGTTATATTGTAATATATGTTGCATAGAATTACATTTAGTATGTTCAACACAACATTATGGCTATTTCAACAAGGCAGACAATGGATAAGAAACTGGAACTTGATTCTTACAAGTAAAAATACATACACATTTTGCATACTAATATGCTTAACAGTCCATCCAACTTATATTTAACACATAATAATAAGCAACAAATGAATCCATAAATTCATTTAATATAAACTAACATTAAGTATAAACTAATATAGCAAAAGAATGCACTGTTTGCTTGTGCAATGTACCATCAACACATCAGGCATTATGCGTATGCCTAAATCAGCATTTACATTCACTTTGTAAGCCTATACCCCTTGTGCCCCTATCCATTTACAACCTATCCCAAAAAATATCTGTATAGAGCATTTATAAAAAAAATAGCAGTCTAAATAAAAAGAGACATGCTACAAAACATATGACATTGGTTAAGTCAATTATGTATTGCTATCACACAATTGATAATGTCCAAAAAAATTATCCATTAATGCACCCAACTCATTGGGAGTTATGTCCACTAAGTTTAGCACCCCTTGAACCTCCTCGATTCCCTTGGCCTCTAACTGAAACCCTGCGGCCTTTAACTCGACCCCTACGGCCTCTAATTGCTATCAATTTACCTCTTACTACCTACAAATGTAAATTAATAAAATAGATTTAACAGAAATATTTCAGTTACATTCATAATTCATATACATATCAAAATCAATATAACCATCTCATTTGTTTTTGTATTGAGATTTGTCACACGAACATCCGGCTCATCCATAAGACTTGAGGTAGTAGTAAATTCCTGAAAAGATGAATAATCTAATATAAGAAAAATTATTATAATCCATTATGAATCAATATAAAGCAGATACCATTATTGGAGGACCTCTATTATAAGTCCTCTTAGTATGGACAAATTCTTTGCATATTTTGCACATAACTAAAGACAACCTTCAAATCACCCCACTAGCAGGTGTCTCAACATCCTACTTTTTTCTTACAACTCTAAGCCTTCAGGTTGTTGCTTTATAATAGGAGGGAGCAACTTTTGATTTCTCTGGAATGTCATCATCCTCCAACTTGTTTTGTGGAAAGGGATGTAGAGCTGGCTCATAGCATTAAAGGTACTTCTTAACTGAAAAATACTCGTGACAATATTCTTCAACATTATCCCTTTTGTATCCAATACAACACATCGCATGTTTCCATGGTATTCCAGATCTGTCTCACCACATACAACTGCATTTTTTGTCACTCAACTTCACAACAAACTTGCATTTGCCTTCAAAAACCTCAAATTCATCATTCCGACTAGGAAATAACTTACATCTTCTACTATCTCTAATCAAATTATTAATTGTTTGTAATAACCCAAATTTTTAAATTAATTTATTTTAAAATGAGATATGTAGTATTAATGATTTAAAAGTTATATTTAATTATTTAATTATTTTGTGGTTAATATTTATTATTTTATGTTTAATTATAATTTTCTACGTAAATATTTATTTCTAAACTTATTATTTTGGACAATTAATTTGCGTTATTTATATTTACTATTTTGGATAATATTATTTTAATAATATTTAATTTAGTGCATTATTATTTTAATATTATTATTTTTAATAAATTACATTATTTGTATATATATATATATATATATAATAGGGTTTATTATAATGTGGGTGTGTTTATATGTGTGAGTCTACACATGTGTGTGTGTATATATTAAAATATATGTGTGGTGGAGATTAGTTATATATAGATATATTATATAATTATAATATAAAGTATAATATATACGTACAATAAAACATGAAAAGAAAAAATACAAGACTTTTCCTCCTGTCTTCCCCGCAACCCAACTTTCCTACCCTCATTGTGCCTCTCCGTTCAGCACGTCGAATCGCCTCTCGCTACCACTAGTCACCGCCAACCTCTCCCTCCTTCTTCCCTCTTCCTCCCCGATGTGGTTCAACTGCCAGAAGCTTGCCGGATCGCCTGAAGTTGCAGCGGTAGTGAGTTGAGCTTCTCACCGTCGATCCCTTTTTCGGCCACCAAATCGAGCCATTCTGATGCCGTTCGACTCCTAGAGCTCTAAGGAGGTCGAATCCTAGCTTGGTTCAAGTTCAATCTTCCAAATTTGTGAATTTTGTTGATTTTTAGTTTTTGAACATTAGGGTTTTCCAATTTTTTTTAAGTTGATATTGATTTATTCACACAATCCACCTTAACAAATATTGATTCTAGGAGCTTAATCTACATGAATAATTTTTTTAAAAAATTTTTGGAATTTATTTTGATTTTGTGAATTTTTTAATATTTTATTATTATTTTATTAATTTTCTTAAATTAATTATTAAAATTATAAATTTGGTATATTTGGAGTTATTATTAATTTTTATTAATTGTTATTAATTTTAGAGTTGAGATTATAATTTTTGTGATTTTTATGTAATTTTTATAATTATTTTTTATTATGTCAATATTGGATAATTACGTTTAAGTTGGGTTTTTTATTGAAATTATGGTTTAAATATGTGTTTTATTTAATATTAGTAATATATATGTTAATAAAATAATTTTTATGCATTTATATAGTTTTTATAGAATTTTTGAGTAATAATAGTATATTATGTGTATTTTTGTATTATTAGGGGTAAATATGTAATTTTGTGCTAATTATAGCTAAATAATATATTTTAGTTGGTTTTAATATTATTTAAGGAACTAAAATGATTTTTACAAATCATTTACTATTTTTAGCCAATTAATACTAATTTTTAAAAAATTATTTTCAAATAATATATTATATATTATTTTGGTAATTAAATCGGTTTTTAGTAATTTTTAATATGTATTTAGACTAATTAAGTTATTTGGATTTGTAAAGTGATTTTTTATTAATTTATATTGAATTATCCAGAAATTGGATTTTTAATAATATTATATTATTATTTAAGAATTTTTACATAATTATTGGGAAAATAATTATTTTTTTATTTTAATGTTAAATATGCTATATTTTGAGGGTATTTATGGTATTTATCAATTTTTAATATATTTATTGAATTATTTGTATTTTTGGTGAATTGTGGACCTCGGTTGGGGAATTTGGTAGTTCGGGATCCTAACCGAGGGTTATATGAATTCTAGTATTCGAAATGTGTTTTTCTTGCAGGACCGGCTCGACTTTTTAGTAGAGAGATGTTTGTTTTATAGAAAAGGTTCTATTAAATTTTTGATAAAATTCTCATAAAACGTGATACAGGGTCAATTCTGATTTCTGTGTTCTGTTATCCTAGATCGAGTTTCTAAAAGTTAAGTTAGATTTATTCTGATTCTATAATTATTTTATTTATTTAGTTGCATCGAGACCGAGGCCTAGTGGACTGGGCCCATCAGACTAGTCTTGTATAGCGCACACCTGTGAGTTGTTATTTTATATGTACATTGCATTTAGGATGCATGTTTTAGCACATATTCATGTTTTTAATTAAGTTTAATCATACATTATTTTATTAAATGTTTAGCATACCTTAGGTATATTTTTGGTATATTTTAGGTAAATTTCTAAATAAATGCATGTTATTTTTATTGATTTTTACTTGCATGATTATAGTATACTATTGGTTTATTTTTGGTATATTTTATGATTAATTTGAATTTATCTGACATATATATACTCAAAATATACTTAATTTATTTTAGGTATATTTATGGTATATATATGGTTTATTTTACTATTATGAATGTCATTCTATATTATTTATTTTCTGAATGGATGATTTGTTTTAAATGAAGGATATCGATAGAATGTGCTATCTAGTGGGCATCACTAGGACCAAATACATATCGGTGCGATAGATTGTAGGGTTTAAGTACTAATTTATTTGTGAAAATTATGATATGATTGATTTGATTGAGATGTGATGTGATTGATGGTGTGATTGTTGGAGCTTGGTTGACTAAGTGTCTTGAGGCTAATCACACTAACAATTATACTGTTGGAGCTTGGTTGACTTAGTGTCTCGGGGCCAGTCTACTGTCCATATGAAATAAGTGAATTTATTTGGAATTAAGTGAGCCTATATAGCTAGAGTGATATTATTGTTAATCGAGGTTGCTATTAAATAGGGTTCTATTTGATCCTTCATAAATTGATGTTTTTCAACATTATTATATATAAAGTGATTTTCAGCATCTGTGTGTATATGCCTGTATATATATTTATTATATATACTGATGACTGATTGCATTTGACATATAGTAAATGCATGTATATATATTATAACAATTCACCCAGTGAGGTCTGACTCCCTTTAGTTGACATTTTTACAAGAGAGTCTTCTTTTTTAGACCTTAGCAGTAGACCTATTTGTCGAACTTCTTCTATCTCGGCTCTTTTATGTAAATTATCTACTTAATTATTTGTTATGACCCAAATCGGGGGCCATGACTGGCGCTAGGAAACGAGAATTCTTTTGAATCCAGAACCCGTAGCAAGCCTTAAAAGAATAAAAACATGCAATAAATAAAATAAAATAAATAAAAATGCATTAGAATTTAAATCTTAATAATTATGTAATAAAAATATTCTCTTCCATATCATAACATGAAATATCTTAATACAATCTTCAGAGAAAAACTTTGAATTTAAAATCACATACAAGCATTAAGTACAACTCTCGACCAATACAAATACAACTACTGCAGTTTCTAGAGTACAATATAAAACTAAGTAAATTATTTACATAATAGAGCCGGGGCGAAAGAAATCTGGCGGATAGACTTATT